>PVKA01017805.1:0-45044 GCA_004027165.1 Ctenomys sociabilis | reverse complement strand
GTGCAATCTATTATTAATCTCATGTTATGTATTCATTTCAGAAATATTTTTCTAAAGTTCACTCTGTCTATATCTTAAATCTTTCACATTTCAATATTTGTCTGCAATTTTTAATTTGCTATATTATTATTGATTTTCTATAAAAATAATGAGAAAAAAACAAAATTAAATTAAAAACTTACATTTCGAAAAAGACTATTAAAAGAATGAAAACAAGTAATAGATGAAGAGAATAAAAACGTCACAAATCTGGAACAACATGTACTATAAAACTGAAAAAATTCTTTTAACTTTATGATAAGAAAATGATTTAAAAATTCACCAAACATCTGCTAGGCACTTCATAAAAAGGACATATTCAGGGCGGGTGGATAGCTTAACAGACTAAGGGCCTGCTTAGTCAAGTGCAGAGACCAAGGTTCAATGCTTGACACCACAGTGACATTGAGTGGGCCACCGAATCCGGGCCTGATGGCACACGCCTTTAATCGCAGCACTGAGGAAGTTGAAAACAGGAGGATCACGACAGGTCCCAACTGCATAGTGATTCCCTGTACGAAATGCATTAACAACAACAACAAAAAAAAAAACATACTCATGGTATATGGTTGCATGAATAGATGCTCAACATGTGTCAGTGGGATTTGCAAATAAATGATGAGGTGCTGACACAGACCTGTTGGCTCAACCACCATCAAAACTAATAACAATACCATTACTACCAGGGAGGAAATGGAACAAGAGAAGCGCTCTGTTATTGTTCATGAGAATATAAAATACATTCTGCAGTTGCTTTAGTAGACAACTTCACAGTTTCTTACAAAACTAAACACTGTTTAGCCCTCCATCTAGCAGTCACGTTCCTGGGTATTTACTCAGTTGATGTAACAACTTAAGACTGCACATCATGCAGGAGAATGTTGGTCCCCCGTAGCAGCAAACCAGAACCAATGAAGCTGACCTTCAGTAGGTGTCAAAGCAGCAGGCTGTGGTGCATCTTCACGGCGGATCTTTATCAAGCAATAGAAAGTAGCAAGGTACACACAGGATGTAGGTGAATGTGAAATGTGTACGGGTAAGAAAAAGCCAGTCTGAAGACTCAACATCCTGTAGCCTGCAACCTGGAAGACTTCAGTCAAGGATAAAAGTTGAAGATGGGAAAAGGATCAGTGGCCCCAGAAGTTTGAGGTAAGGTCTAACAACAGAAGCCGAGACGATATTGCTTAGAATAATGAAACCCTTCCATATGATACTATACTGGTCCATGACATTGTATATTTCACTTTACAACTCAGAGAGTGGATCTTAATGTGTGGAAATATAAAGCAATAATTTAGGAGGACCATGAGTATCATGGATGAAAGACAGAACATCAATTTAAATCCGTGACCACTGGAATGCCTCTTCTGTGATAACACTCCAAAATCCCAGTGGATGCTTGAAGCTTTATTTATTTATTCATTTAGTTATTTAGATACAGGTTCATGGTAGGCAATTCAGGCTGGCCCTTTGCTCACTTTTCGTAGCCCCCAGGCTGATCTCGAACATGCAGTAACCCTCCTGTCTCAGCCTCCCCAGCGCTGGGATTGCAGGCATGCACCACCATGCCCAAGGTTCCAGGGCCTGCACAGCCTGCTGTAAAGGGGATAGAACTTGGGACCTTGCACTTGCCAGTCAGGCTCTTATGCCACCGAACTATCTCCACAGCCTGCCTGAAGCTGTAGATACCATTGAGCATTACATATACTATATTTTCTTCCACATACATGCCTGTGATGAGATATACTTCATGAATTAGAAATAGCAGGATCATAGCAAGGACAATAATAGAGCAAATGTAGCAAGGTACTATAATAAAACTTGTGAGAGTGCGATCTCCCTCAAAATGTCTTAATTCCTCACTGCACTATAGTAATACCTTCAGGCCCCAGCTGACCATGACGAACTGAAATTGTGGATAACAAAACCATAGGTGGGAGAGCTACTCTATTTCAAATGCATGAAGGAATTTCACTAAAGGAACAGGAGAGAATGTACTGATGAATAACTTTGCAAATGACAAGAGTCTATAAGGTTAAGGAAGATGAACAGCCTGTAGACACTGTAATCTAGTAGTTGGGTTTGTTTTCCTTAGATTTATAGATTAACAATTCTGTAGCCACTGGTCTGTAGCCACTGGATGTGTGTGCTCTAGCTGGATGGTGATGTGCAGTGTGAGGTGGGAGTCTCTGTCCACTGCTGGGGTACGAGCCCACAGACAAGCAAGGAGAGGGACAAAGATACTCGGGTAACGATGAATTAAATTGGAGATGTAAAATTCTATTCACCTTAGTATCAATGCTTGTTAGTATGTAGAGTAACTATCAAGACACTCAGTATGTATATAATAAATACACATTATGTTACTGTCTTCCAACACATGTATATATAATATATCCATACATTTCCTTGTTCTGGCAGCTGAGAGAGCCCTGCATTAATGACACTCGGCAATAATGAGTACACATAATACCCATTTCATACTTTCTAATGTTCTTTTCTAACTCAAGGAAAAAAAAAAAAGTTGTTTTTTTGCAAAAAGGTAAATTCTTAGACTAGGGCAGAAAACATACAAGGTAAACCTGTGAAGAGACAAAGTAGCAGATAGAGATAGTGTTGCCTGCATAGAACCCCAGTACTTTGGAGGATGAAGCAGGCAGATTATAAGCTGAAGCAGGCAGACTATAAATTGATGTGTTTGTAAATCGAAATTAAAATGGGCTGGGGATGTAGCTTAGTGAAAATGATCTGTGGAAGGACCCTGGATTTGGTTCTTACTATAAATCAGAGAGAGCAAGAGACAGACAGATGAAAGAGAGAGAGAGAGACAGAGAGACAGACAGAGACAGATAGAGAGGGAGACAGGGACAGACAAAGAGAGGGAGACAGAGAAAGACAGACAAATAGAAATAGACAGTGACAGAAACAGACAGACAGACACAGAGAGAGACAGAGAGAGAGAGAGAGAGTTGGATTAGTTTGTGAAACAGAAAGGATGAAATAGTATGAGGCTATAACACAAGAGATGAAGAAACTATATTTGAGTAAATAGATACATAAATTCTTGCTGAATTTCGTGGGGAAATACCGATGAATCTGTCCTGCAGAGTTCTGGATAATTTATTAATTATAAAAAAGGCATAGATTCTACTCTTTAAGTGTGAGATGCACGTGATGCCTTTGTCTGAAGGATGTGGTTTGAAAATGGAGAAAAAAGAATAGCTTGAGAATGGAGAAATGCAGACCCCACCCCACGACGCAGCCACGATTAGCACCCGCCGTGATGCATCCTGCTGGTAACACGCACCCTGGGTAGGAAGTCGGGAGAGGGACGCTGTCTCCTCTTGATGTTCCTCCTGAGAGCCGTAAGTGTAGCTTCACCATTACAAAGATATCAGGCAAACCTCAACTGAGAGCCAGACACAGTATCCTGTCCTCGAAACTATCAGGGTCAGAGAATTAAGAAAAGCCTGATAAAATACTAGAGCCAGGAAAAGTCTCACAGAGTGAATGCAGGAAGGCAGCACCCATGAGGGGTTTGGGGTCGGCTCCGTCACAGGGAAGGGATGTTAGGTTAAAGACTAAGAAGGAGCTGGAGAGGCAGCTCGGTAGTAGAGTGTGTATTTAGAATGCTTGAGACTTCAGGGTTTTTTTTTTTTTTCTTTTCTAATGTATTTAATACAGGGTCTTACTGCACAGATCGGACTCTCAGTGATCCTCCTGATTTCAGTCTCCCACATGCTGGGATTACAGGCACTCGCGCCTACATGCTCAGTCTCAATCTCACTGTGCCCTGGGGGCAAAGCCATCATGGCATACTGAGGATTGAACCCCACTCCCTGAGCCTACCTAAGCAGGCGCGTTAGTCCGCTGAGCTGCCTGACCAGCCCGAGACTATAGTTTTAAGACCAAGCACTGCAAAGATGCAAAACAAGGAAATGTGATTTAAGTAGAGGTTTTATGGAATAATGATATGTCAATGGAAATTAAATAATTGTGAGAAGTTTACTAAAAATTGAAGACATTAATACTTATGGAAACTGGATGCTGAATGTGTGGAAACTCTGTAGTATCTTCATAATTTTTGTGTGTATCTTAAATTAGTCTAGAATTTGTATAGAAAGAAAGAGTCTGAGCAACATTTGGTGACAATAATATGTAATACAACAACCATTGTTAATTTCCTGTTCTTGTTTTGAAATCCTGTTCCACTTTTATTGTCTTATGGTGCTTTGCTTCTTTTGTCTTTTGTCTTGTTATTTGTTTTTGTTTGTTTCCTTTTTAAAATAAAATGAGAGTGAGAGAGAGAGAGAGAGAGAAATTTGATGAACATCTGGGTCTAACTTTCCATAAGGAAATACTTTATTTTTCTGCATAAAGTATTTACTCAAATGGATATCAAAGAAAATTTGGTTTAGTTTTGAAGGAGTGTTTGGGAGGCGAGATTGGCATTATTTAATCAGTTATGATTAGTAACTCACACTGTCAACTTTTATAAAAAGTGACAGTGGTGTGGGACCCCTACACCTTAAAGGTGACCGCTGGGAGTCCCCAGAGTATCTGTGTATAGCCAACTTGGGTGTTCACAGCTGCTGGGTTCGTCTGGTTTGTTAAGGGCCAATGTCACACTTGTTAATCATGATGTTGACCTCCACGAAAGACAGAAGGCAGATATACACTGATATATGTGGAAAGTTGGCAGGGTGTAGTAGCAACAGAGGAAAAGAACACCAAGGGTAGAGTACACCACTGATTACTTTTGGAATGGGAAATAGAATCAATTAATAAATATCCATTAAAAGATGAAGGATATGACAGTTTTGGCATGTAGTTATATTTCGTAGGCTACACAGACAACCAGAGGCAAATATTAAAGTCAATAAAGGCTAAAGAAATATACTGAGACATTCCAACATGCTTATAGGAGCTTTAATCACAGCTTTGTACGGAGACATCATTTTCGTTATTGTCAAGAGGCTTTATATTTTTTAAACTTATCTTTGCTAACAACTGAAATTCTTCCATCTATATCATAAATGTCACCAGCAGCATGATGTTTCTGACATCAAAAGAGGCTTCGGGTCTCAGCCTACCAGCCATGTGTCCTTGGGAGATGTCTTCCTCTTCTTTAACCTGGGTGCTGCCGCCTACATCATGAATATAGCAATCTGTGATCCACAAGAACACTGTGGAGCTTAAGAGCCAGATTCACAGTTTTTTTGTTTTTTTTTTATTCTGTCATATTTGCTTAACAAACAGTGTCAGGTGGCACTTTCACTTAAAGTAGTTTAAAGACACTCACTGCCTTTTGTTCCTAAATTTCATTTTTAAAAGAAAAAAATAAAAATCTACATTATGAAAATAGGTGCTTAGTTTATTTCAAATTAGTCTTTTAAGTTCTATGACTACTATTTATGTTCCATAATATCAAGGTACTTACTTGGCTATCTGTCTAATCTTGCAGTCTAGTGTTATACAGAGAAAGCGAAAAATCATGCTTGGTTCCTCCAAGTGAAGATTCTAGTTCAAAAATTTGGAAAAAATTAAAACACCAAAATATGCTATTTTACTTAGGTTCTGAAAAATGAATGATTATTAGTCTTTGTGAAGTGGCATAAACATCATATCCTCACTGTCTCGCAATATATGCCTGGTTTTTCTAGCAGAGAGAATTAAAACAATCTCTGTCTTTTAGAATGTCTAAGACAAAGAGGGAACTAACATCATAAAAAATGAGGTTCCTATGCACAGTACTTTAAGATATTTGCTCTGGGCTAGGAAAACAGTCTTTGGCAGATCTAGTCTCTGCTTCATTCTGTCTCTGTGAAAATTCTTTCAGTTCTGTTAATTTTTTCCAAGGACTGGGATTGGGACAAGGGTGAAATACACAGTGGCAGGTGGCCCTTAGTTCTGACAAACCCAAGCCACCGTGACGTGTTTTAATGACTCTGTGGCAGGTGTGGGAAGCTTTCTTCTCCTCCCTTTTATAACTTCTGTGTTAGCATGAGTGGAGTTATTTCGGGTGCAGCCACGTGGCAGATTTTTCTCCTTTTTACTTAAGACCCACTTCCTTCTCCCCACCTTGATTTTCCTAGCTATAAATCATACCAGTGCCATTTTGAAAATTTTCCACTCAAAGGTTTGTCCTTCCAGTCAAGATTTTGTAGAAATGGTGCCAGATGTGCAAGTAGCCTCACCTGCCGTCTTCTCTGGGGGTTTCTTCTGCAAGTTCCTATGGTTACAGCTGTGGCCTGTGTTCATGTAATTAGTATCATGGATGATTGCACTGGAGTTCATGGCCCCATTCCTTGGACAGTGTGGAATTGTGGCTCAGATTCCACCTTGAATCTACTTAATCTTATATGATGGCAATGAAACACAAGAGAGTTAGTGGCAACTGGTTCATTTTCTGTAGCCAGAAAGCAAAGGAACTCAGATTAGACTGACCAACCTGCTGAGGTAGATGAAGACTGGCCTTTCTAGGGTTCCAGATCCTAGTCCAGGGTTGGGTCTGAGTGTTGGCTGCCTTTCTGGATTTAAGCTCTTTAAACCTACAGGAACCAATTTTCTGTTATCTGCCACCTGCAGAAACCTAGTTTGCAACCTGGTATCTGAAATTCTACAGCTCTAAGGTTTAATTTAATTTTACAAAATGGCATGTGCTCCAAGACTTTCATGTTGATTTACTTTGGTTGAGTCTTATAAAGCCCAGGTCATAGAAGAAGCTGGATTTCCATTGGAATGCGTTAGTTCATTGCACTAAGCAGACAGTTGGAAACAGAAACCATTAGCGCTATTGTGATGTCATAGGACAAATATGTCAAGTTGGCTCAGCTTCACAACGTTGTGCAGTGTGTGATGAGGGGGACACCTCCAGGATGAAGGGGACAGACCACAGTCCCTTTACATTCTTGCTCTGTTATCTCTGGGCCTTATGACCGTCCTTGTGACAACCCTGAACTTTGCTTTCCTTTCCTGCATGAAAGAAAATAATGCTGCATGCCAGAAAACTGATATAATGATTTACTATGATTGAAAATTTTCTAACAGCATGCTGACACACCAGAGGTAGCAATAAATGCTAGGACTTTCTTTTTCACCTCTGTTTTTGCCTGTGAAAAAGACATTCTAATGAACCTTAACCTCTTTTACTATCTTGTTGAAAATAGGTTGAGTCTTACAACTAGCTAAATAATTCCTTAGTGTTTCCTCATATGTATTTCCCGGTACTCTAACTATGGCCTAATGGTAAATGTTTTATGTTGAGCACAAAGGAACACTTTCAGAGAATGCTAGGTACAGAGTGCATTTTTGTTACTACAGAACTTCTCAGAGCCTTCAGTACATTCCTGACAGAATTAGAATTGAGAACATCCTTACCTCATGTGATCTAGGAAAACCTTTCTTCAAGATACAGATCATCAATCCAGAATCCTGAAGAGATTTTGAGTGTAGGGAAAAAGATAAAGGTTTATATAGTGAAGTAAATCTGACTTGATAAAAAAAATACTCTTACCTACCTTGATAACGCTTTCCCCTGCTAGCCATTTGGGAAGCTAACCATTCTTAAATGAAAGATTAGATGTGGTCCCAGGTAGTGTACACTGAAAGAGAACGTAGGAATTTGGAGACTCAGTCACCTCTCTAGCACTGGTGAACCAGTGTCTCCAATTTTCAAAGTACTCTTCTGCCATAGAAAACCTTCTTTTTGTATTTTATACAACAGCTAATTGGAATAGTTCTTATAAATGTAATTCTGAATCTGCAAGCCTACAGGTTGGTATGAAACCAGTACCCCTACCTCCATTTTCATACAGGGTTGAATTGCACTATTAACTCTGGATTTTTCTCAGGTGATACTGGGCTGTGTATCAGCAACTAAAAATGCATGCGTGTGTTGACCTTCTCTCTGATTCAGTGCTCCAACCTATACCAAAATGTAATTGCAACAAAGGAAATTGCAGTTCTTCTTATACCAATCCTTTTAAGAAAAAATGTCTCAGAGAAGCAAGAACTCTTGTTTTCTGAACCTAACAAATAATTTCATCTCAACTGAAGTTGTTGTATATATAGTGATAGTGATTTCTTAGGAAGTGATTAAAAAACAATTTATGAGGGCCGGCCAAATAGCTCAGTGGGTTAAAGTACCTGCAAGCAGGCTCAGGGGCCAGGGGTTCAAACTCCGGGCATGCTGTGCCAGCCCTGCCCACCGGGGCATGCTGAGATGGCAATTGAGGCTGAGTGTGGTGGAGCAAACCTATAATCCCAGCTCTTGGGAGGCTGTAAACAGGAGAATCACTGTGAGTATGATCTAATAGTGAGGACCTTAACACTCTGTAGACCTTTCCTTAAAATCCGGAAAAAAATAAAAATAACTTACATAAAAATGCTCAAGAGGGCTAAAGTTGGAACTTTCAATAAACACCTTCCTCCACATGGTGCGACAAAATAGAATCCAACCATCTCCCAGCCCTAGAAGCCTGTTGTACCTAAAGCTATGTTATGTCGTTGCATTATGAAATGTAGGGTTCACGTTAGTGGTTTTTAATTTGGAACTACAGTATACAGGAAATTCCTCTGAGGTACGATACCTGTGTCAGTGCCTCTGCTGTTAGCATCGCCAGTGGCAAGAGCCTATTTGCTCACATTTCATTTTCTTTTATCCTGAAGGTAATAACTTACTCCTTTCAAATTCCAGGTTGAATTTGTATGTATTTCTCTTCCACCTTTGTGTGCATTTGGCCTTGGCTTATTCTGTCATTACCTTGACACTCTCTGTTCTTCCCCCTCTGGTTACTTAAGAGCAGATACCTATTTTTATAGGTAGCCATTCTAGTTCCCAGAAGGTGGGCGTGTGTGTTGTGGTCTCGTGCATAAGTTCTCCCACATCCTTGCGCTCTCTGATTTTTCAACATTTTCTCCCTAGGAGTACCCCATCACCTCATGGGCGCTGTGTTTCTTCCTGCAATTTTGGGTTTCACTTCTCTTCTCTGTTTTCTTCTTCTTCATATTCCCTGCATTTGCCTTTGCTTTGCCCTTCGCAGTTTCTTTCCACAACTACTTTCCCTCAGAGAGCACCAAGAAGCCGAGGGCTCTTTCCATTCCCACGTGAGGCGCTGATGTCTTCGGCCATGGCCATGACACGCACAGCTGGAGCTCTTTCCTTTAACCAGCTTCTTTCTTCTGAGTGCGAGAACCTGAAAGAGAAAATAGAATCTGAAGGGTATCATAGATGCTGTGAAAGGGAATGAACCTGTTCCAGAAGAAGGAATGACTGAGACGAGGACAGGCGCGGGGGAAAGGTAGATGTCGGCATGTGAGCAGGATGGTCTGCGTAATTCTACTCTGGACTGCTATTACTCTACAGAAAGGAGAGGTCGATGCTTAATTTTTGTTTGGGTGTTTGTTTCTTTGACTTCTTTCTTCATTTTTTTCCCGTTTCTCCTTTCTTAATGCCTTACAACTTTTTTCTTCTTTTGTTTCTTTTTCCAATGGTGTACTTGGTAGTCTGAACAACTAATCTGAAGACGATAATATGCAGTACAACAAACGCTATCAAATTTATATAATTGTTTGGTGAATTTCTATATCATTTCTCATTTTTTCTTTTATATTACTTCTCTGTATTCTTTCTGTCTCTCTCTCTCTCTTTTTTTTTTTTTTTTAGGAACTAGGAATTGAACTCACGACCCTGTACTTGCCAGGCAAGCACTAATTCTACTGAGCTATCTCCTGGCCCCTACTCTGTATTCTTTTTTAAAAAAATTAAAAAAAAAAAATAAAATAAGCCAGCTTTCTGCTTATGTGAAATTAGGTGAAATGGGCAGCATTTGTCAATCCTTACCTTTATAAGACAAAAGCCTGCTGGGCAGCCTGCCTGTCAGGAACTCCGGAACCCTCGGCGCTCCCCAGGAGCTGCCTTGTTCACATCATGGGCCTTTCTTCTGTGACTCTGCTTCCACCATTGCAGCTCATGTCTCTGTCACTTTCTCTTATGGCAGTCGGTAGGCACGTGTTCATACATCTCGCAGCCCCAGAGTCTGAACAAGTATAGCACTGGTATCTTTGTGTCTAGCTGTTTTGATGGACTTTGTGAAAGTGAGATAACTTGTGCCAGAGAACATATCCACATTTTTACTTATTAATGTCTGACCACTCTGCAGATGTCCTCTCTTGGGCTTTGTCCGAGTCTCTGTTTCTCTAGAGCTTCTCTGGCTAAGACAGCATCCACCAGTCATGGGTGGCTACTCACACTGAAATTAATTTCAATAAAATCAAATTAAAAATTCATTTTCCAGTTATATTAGCCACATTTCAAAAGCTTAGGGTTCAGTGTGTTTCATGCTTACCATTTTGGACATGAAAGATGTATTTTCAAAAACCATTGTCATTGTGTTATTTCTAATATGTTTATAGAAAATTCTACTGAAATGTGCTGCTGAAGACAGAGTTGTGTTTTCCCTGGACTGAAGTGGAGAGTTGCCATTCCTTAATCCACTGGTTCCTGCCAACCTTACATATACTGTTCTGTTTTGTTGTTGTTGTTGTTGTTGCTGTTTGTTTTTGTATTGTTTTGTTTGTAGTACAGTGTCTACAGCGTCTCACTACATAGATCAGACTCGTAGTGATTCACCTGTGTTCAGCCTCCCAAGAGATGAGATTGAAGGTGCATGCCACCGTACCCAGTTTCAATTGCCATCTCAGTGCACCCCAGGGAGCAGGGCTGGCACGGCACAGGCATGCTGGGGATGGAAACTTTGGCCACTGTACTCTGCCTAAACAGGCAATTTAGTCTGCTGAGCTATCTTACTGGCCCAGTATGCTGTTGTTGATAGCTTTGGATTCTAATATGTTTTGACTTCTAACTTAGTGGAGGATTTGTGCATGAGACTCTAATTTTTGAAGGCTGTAGACATGCTGTGTGCACATTGTCACTGTCTGAAATGCTGTGCATTCCTTGTTGCTGCTATCTTTGTACAGTATACTTCAAAGGTAGGGTCAGTTCTCGTCTGTTGTCCAGACTTTTCTTTCCAAGCCATGTGCTGTCAATTTGGTAGTGTTGCCTGTACAATGAACAAAAACCATTTAGTTTTCTCTGTTTGGGTTTTCCTTTCTCCTTGCACCTCACAATTGTCATCTGCTAAGGTATCATTGCTGGGGAGAGCTAGCATGCATAACCTGTGCCTTCACATAAGACCCCTGCACGCCCAGAGCACAGATTCAGGTTGCATGGTTATTTGCAGGCTGATGACAAGGCTGGGGTCGCAATTCACAGTGTCAACCCTCCTCTTTAGGCATGCAGGGAGCATTTGTTTTGTGTTTAATGTAGCAATAGTGTACTTGGCATTGCACCATTTTAGAAAACAGATATTCAGGTTACTTTATTCTGATTATCAAACAACTAAAGCTTCAATTTAATAAATAGCTGGCTCCGTAGGAGGAAGATGGGTTTTATTAACATGCGACATTAGCACTGCTGGCTCTGAGGATGGGTTGACATCCTAGCATTGTTACAGAAGATAAAACTTGAAGGAGCATTTGCGGAGCAGCTAGCGATGGATGTTAGAACAATAGCTCAGGATTTTATGGTGGTTTCATCATTTTCCACCCCCATCCTCTCACTCAGATTCTGAAACTGTATTTCTTGACGGCTGCTCTGCTAGGCACTGCGTTAGTGCTGACTGGTGGAAAGGCGGGCAGAGCTGCCAGTAAAGGAAGACGAGAGTTAAGATCAGGGAGAAAGAGACGGGCCTGCTGCAGTGAATGCCACCCACACACAAATCTAAGAAGACATCCTGAAGGAGCTGATGTCTGAATTGAAATAGGAAGTAGTCAGTCTCACAAAGGAGAGTGAGTGGCAGAGAAGATGCATTCACAAGCTGCATATGGGTGGGCAGAGCAGTGACAGTGAGCATCATCAAACCTCAGACCCCCATCTTTTTCTCAGGGAAGTACCTGTCTCGTGGACCGACCTGCTATGGTGCTGTGCCTTTTAGAGATGGCTCAGCAATTAAAGGTACTGCAGGTCGTGCTCGCCTTGAGCAAAGAATTGAATGGGACAAGGCAAAAACAGTGTAAAAGTTTTTTTGGAAAGTGGGGATGAGGGAGAAATCGGTCCTACTGGGAAAATTTAGGATGAACAAGAAAGGAAAAGAAGAATACACACTGGTCGGGAAGCCATAGGGTGCACTGCCATGATAGAGATGCTATAGCGGGTTCCAGGTTCCACCTGGTCTGTGTCCTTATACGTCATCCACCTCCTGCAGGGATCCACAGGTCCTATATGGGGTCCAAAAAGGCATAAATCCTGGAGCCCTGCCCCTGGCCTTTCTTCCCAGCCAGGCTAAGCCACACCCTCCCTCCCATCTCAGGCCCTCACAGCTGTCAGTTTTAAACTTTTGGTTACAATATGTGGCCTCCTTCTCCAGCAGAGGCTGCAATATTTCCCATTGGCAAGGCCTTCTGGGGAATATGGTGGGGAAGCCAGCAGGCCTGGCTAGGTCCACAGCTGTCTGGAGCGACTTCCTGTTCAGGATTCACAGCAGAGCAGCCACGTTGCTCTTGAGCTCCACTCAACTGTGACTAGATTCTCCCATATATTCCAAAGGATCTTTAGGTGAAAATTGGTGACTCTTGTTAGCAGGCAATTTACAAAACTTGTATAGGCTGTTAGAAAAAAATATCCATCGGCCCTACATGGCCCCGACTTCCCACATAGGAGTGTTCACCTCTTCTTTCCTTCCTGAAAGAATCTAGAGTGTTCTTTGTACTTCTCCTTGGATGTGCGTCTCTCCCAGACAGGGTTGATTTTATCTTTCCCATTTTCATTTACAGAAGAGAAGCTTTACTTTGGGCTTGGTAACAACATCGGACTCATGTTAGTGTTTAAAAGTCTACAGTAACTTATAGGATGTATAGCAGCATAAACATAAAAGCTGAAACCATAAAATGCTTACAGAAAAACATAGGAGTGAATAGTCATGTCCTTGAGTTGGGAAATGGAAACCTGGATGACTCAGAGAGCAGGCAATTCAGGAAAAAATACAAAGGAATTGGACTTCATTAAAGCTAAAAACTTTTGTATTTCCACAGACACCAAGAAAAGAGTGAAAAATTTATTTTTCTTTCCGAAAGAGAGCGAAGGACAGGACATAGGATAAAAACAGGACTGGCATATAATTTATCTGATAAGGATCTCCTTATCAGAATATATACAACCCAATAAAAGAAGACTGGCTGACCGTCTCAGGGGCAAAGGACTTGGACAGCTATTTCTCCAGGGGAGAAAACATGAAGGCCTGACAAACATATGATCTCAGCAGTTCCTGGGAGAAATACAGATCAGAACTATGAGATTCCGCATCGTTCGCACGGGGATGGTCCTAATCCAAACACCAGAGAGTTAGCATACGCTGGTGAAGAGAGAGATAAATTGAAACCCTTTTATGTAGCTGATGAAAATGTGAAGTGGTGCCGTCAGTATGAAATACAGGGTGGTGTTTCCTGAGACGCAATTGAATTACCTTTCGACCAGTCTTAGGAGTGTAGTCTAAGGAAGTGAACACAGGTGCTCAGATACTCAAAACCAACACTCAGTGCAATGAAGAAATGGGCGAACTTTCTATTGAAGTAGATGCACAATAGAAATCAGTCCACTGAGAAAAGCTAAAGAGCTACTACTAGAAGCTTTATCAAACAAAGCTCAAAACTATTATACTGAAAGAAAGCCAACACAAAAATTTATATATTACATGATTCCCTTTAGGCCAAGTAAATAGGAAAATTTATAGGACAGAAAATATAGTGCTTCTTTCCATGGGTGGAAGAAACACGAAATGGTAATACTCCTTCCTGGGAAGGGAATTTTATTTTAGTATGATAACAATATTTTGCAGTTAAATTGAAGTGATGGCTATACAGCATTACATATTCCTAAGCATTACTTTATTATTTCTGTTAAATGTTGTATGAAATCTTATCATAATATTTTTTAAATAGTACAAATCTTCAAATGAAATGGTTTTATCATAGTATTCCAGCATGGCTACCCTTTAGCTACGTAATTTTGGTCAAGTGATATTTTCTTATTGAACCTCAGTTTTGTATTGAGATAAAAACTATACAAACTTTTTAAGGTTGAAGCTGGTTTCCATGTGGGACAGCATAGGCCTTGCGCTTATAGCGAGTCTTGAGATTGTGTGCCTTAATGCTAGCTGATGCTGCCATGGAACATGATTTAATACCTGCTGCTTTAAATTACAAGTACCATGACCATCAGCAAAACAAAGGAATCAGAAGTGTTTGCATGCAAAAACTGAGGTAAGGGAAATGGGTTTGACTAGTCATCAATGTGTTTCAGTAACATGTAGGTGAGGCAAGCAGAGGTGGATCTCTATTCATTGTATAGAAATCCTTGACAAGTACCGACGTAATGCACTGAAGAGAAGCAGCTGGATTTCCATCATGAATTTGCACCTTTCTTCTTACTCATAGAAAAAAGACCTTCAGCCTACAGCAGCCCGGGAAGCCCTACTTGGAGGTGCCACACCCCTCCCATACTAGCCTTGCATCAAGAGCTAACCATATCAGCCTTCTTTTCATTTTTCAAATGCATTATTTTTTCTGCTGCAAGATCTTTGTACCTGCTGCTGTTCATTCCATAACACTGTTCAGTACCTCCCCTTCCGTCCTCTTCTACTGTTAAGACTCATACATTTGAATGAATTTCAACAGACCACTCAGGACTTCTCAAATTTAATTTGGTTCCCCTGTTCTGTGGGCTTGAAGCAAAATGCACCCTTCATTAATAAACATATTTGTACAGTTTTCTCTATCTCCTATAACAGCAATGGTGAGCCTTTTGGAGAAAAGAGCCCAAACTGCAACCCAAACTCACATGTTTTTCACAAAGTGCCAACACTTAAATTGAATCTGCAGAAAAAGTTTTCAGTCTAGGAAACCTAACTCATACATCAGCACCTTTTGTCTCAAAAGAAGAACAAATCACCCATGTACCATAGGTTCCATGCCACCCCTCTGTAAGTCCGGACATTCCCTTGAAACTGGAGCTGGCGTGGCTTTCACTTCCAATCTGGAATCTGGAAGTCGCTGATTATACCTTGAATGAAGGAAAGGAGAAGAGATCCATTTAAAATAAAAATAGGGTCCAAAGATGGGAGGTTGGACCACCAAAGAGAACAACTCAACACCAGGTTAAAGAGGTGACTTTACTGCCCAATGGGGCACTTGTGTTGGTGACTGCCTAGCATTCAAGTTAGTTGTCATCTTTGAAGCCACTTTTGCATAAGGCTTGCTTCGTGAAAAGTCATTAGGTGGCAAGGTGTGTTCGGAGGACCGTAGCAGGCATCCACATTATCCCATGGAGATTTCCAAGTGCAGACCCCTCTCCCTGTCAATGTGTGCTTTGCAGGCTTTTCTACAGAAGGGAGAGTCCTGTCATTCGCTCCAAAATGTCAACCAGCAGCCAATAATGATAGAGTTCTTCCTGTAGGAACTGTTTGCTTGACATTGGGTAAAAAGGTGCTCTGTTTGTGTGCTTGTTTTATTTTGTTTCTCTTGTGGGAGGAGTACTGGGGTTTGAACCTGGAGCCTTTGAAATAAACTAAATCTCTTAATTGATTTTTTTGACACACTCATTAAATAACTATGTTGCCCAGACTAGGCTCAAATATGCAACCTCCTTACAGCCTCCCCGAGGGCTGGAATTACACGAGTGTGCTGCCACACCCTGCTTTGATTATTTTTTAAATAGCATCCCTTAAAAGTACTCTTATGCATTGAAAATTAGGAGAGAGAACTACAATAGCAAAGTTAAATGAAAAGTACAAGTGTTTTAACTTTCTTACGATAATACAAAGTGAGGGATCTTTGAAGAAGTTTTAATTTCCCAAGTCCCCCAAAGTTTCTTGGGCGAATGAAGTAGTGCACTTTATGTGTAAAGAGGTTTTAGTTTTTTCTCAGATGTCAGCTTTTTGTTCTTGCTTGTGTAACGCTTCTGGAAAGTGGGGGCTTGCTGTTAGGAGACTTGCTGGATACTTTGTACTACGGCTGCCTCTGAGACACAGCAACTATGCTTGAGGAGACTCAGCCATGGCATGTGCATTTTGCAGATTATCTATTCACAAACATCTGTCAGAAATTAAATAGTGTGCAGAAGTAGTAATTTAGGGTCAGATAGCTGGGAGAATGTCAATTTCTGTTCATTGTTTGATCTTGCTGCAGTTTGGATGAAAAGGACACATCTGTTTTGATTATCTTTCAATTACAAAAGCTGTGCATTTGGGAGATAATTTTTGAGTCAACAAATATCCATTTTTAAAACATTTATGCACTGAACAATCAGTTAGACTCTTCCTATATCAACACTTATGCTAAGAATGTCACTGGTGAGCAAGATACCATGTCTTCAAAGACAGAGTTCATACTTATAAAGGTCACTTTAGCACTATGGTTTGTGTATGTAATGCATTATCTCTCAAATGATAAACGTGTTTTCAAAGGAACTTTAGTAAAGTAGAGAAGTCATTGGATCACATAGTATAGATACCCAGCCTCATTCATGGTTAAGAGACTCATCTTGTTAGGAATCTTGGGCCATCTTTCATCTCTGCTTTCTTTGGTGATTCCCTCTGCCTCCAGAAAGTTTTCCTTGCATGATATTAAGAATTATTGCCAGGCCACGTGCTACTCTGTCACCCTGAAAACCTTGACCTATCTTTTTTTTATTTTTATACTTTATTAAAGAACAAATAGCAATGAGACTGTTTCAAATCAAATTAACAGGACAGATTCAATCATTAATACATTGCAGACTTTTTGTACTAGTTTGTTGTCGTACAAGGTGCATACATGATATTCTACTTACAGACACTATGAGAGCAGATGTCTCTAATCAATGAATTAAGAAATGTAGCTGTATACATAACTTATTTTTTAAATTTGAATTACAGCACAGTTTCAATAATTAGTAGTTTCTAACTTGTTATCTTCCTAGTGGTGGTCCATAGTACTGGAAGCTGACATAATATCTTGTCCAACTTCTATTAATGCTAATCTTGTTTTCCATAGAATTATGCAGAAGCACTGCATATTTATCCTAATTATATTGTTTATGCAAACAAATCATGGTTCTTCCTTTGTATCCCCATTTTTTTTTTGTCTAGATCTGTCAAAGGTGGGCACTCCAATGTTATTAAATCATTATAGGTGCCTGAACTCAGTGACACAATCAAGCACAGTCCAGCAGTACACAGTAAGAGTGAGAAATCTGAAGAAGTTGTTGACTATAGCCATTTACAGTTCAACTTATTATTATGGCCCCACTTTATATAACTCATTTTTATACTTTTCTGTTGGATGATTAAGACCGAGATAAAGCAGGACCTATATAACAAAAAATGTTGCTTTTGTATCTGATGAGGTCAGTTAATTCCCCTCAGGGTTTATCTTGTAATCCTGTACCTCACTGTATAGATATTTTGCCAGTATCAGCCATGTGGATGAGTCACGGCCATTGCTTGACCAGTTTGCTCTCTGTGAAAGCCTGAGAAAAAAGTTTGTCTCCATGTGACCCTCCCCAGCATCACCTTCCTCTGTGGCTCCTAATCTCCTTGATTAGAAAATTTGGGGCACAACTAAGTTTCATGATGTTGCAGTACAGGTTCTCCTAAGTCCTGAGTCTTCACTGACCTTGAAAGGCTAGGGCCAAAATGTTGGCTGACCTTGTAGCCTTTCTATTTCTCCAGTTGTTTGATCGGTGAACTTAGGTTGTTAACCATCCAGAAAAAAAGCTGATTATTACCCTCCAGCATATGCTGTTCAGTTTGCCCTAACTATCTGGCTAAATTCTTTTTAGTTGCTATTCTATATTTATTTGGATTTCTCCTTTTGATTTCTTATACTAGGGAGACTATACAATATTTGCACATGTGTATCTGGTTTCTTTCACTTATGAGTATATATTCACGTGGCATCCACTTCAACATAAATGCTTCAAGTTTATCATTCTTTATAGCTGAGTAATATTCCATTATATAGAAATACCACATCTTTTCAATCATTGCTCATGTGTCGAACATCCTGGTTGTTTCCAAGATTTTGCCATCATGAACTGTGCTGCTAAAAACATAGGTACACATATATCACTGTAATATGATGTTTCAGTTCCTCTGGGAAAATTCCAAGTAGTGGGATAGCCGGCTTGAATGGGATTTCCAGTCCTACTTTTGGGAGGAGTCTTCAAACTGATTTCCACAATGGTTGCACCTGTCTACATTCCCACCAGCAGTGGAGAAGGGTTCCTATGTTTATAGCAGTACAACTTTTTTAGTTGGGTCTTTCCCTGGTTTTAGAATCACTGTAATGCTTGCCTCCAGGAATGATTTTGGGAGGACTGCTTCCTTTTCAATTTCACTGAAGAGTTTGAAAAGTGTAGGGATTATATATTCTATAAAGTTCTTACAGAATTCAGCTGTGAATCCGTCAGGACCTGGACTTTTCTTTGTCGGCAGGATTTTTATTAAGTTTCATATTTAATTGGCTATTATTGGCTTATTGACAGTTATTATATCTTCTTGATTCAGTTTTGGTAATTTGTACCTTTCGAGGAATCTGTCCATTTCTTCTGTGTCTTCTATTCTGTGAGCATAAAGATTGTCAAAGTAACTATTGATAATCTTCTGAATTTCCACTAGGTCTGTTGCGATTTCACCCTTTTCATAAATTATTGCCTGTATTTGAATTTTTTCTTTCTTGTTTTTCATGAGTTTAGTAGTGGCTTATCAACTTTATTTAGTCTTTCAAAGAACCAGTTTTTTTGATTTGTGGATTCTTTGAACTGCTTTCTTCATCTCAATTGAATTAATTTCTGCTCTGATCTTTATGATTTCTTCCCATCTTTGCGCTCTGAGTTTCGTTTGCTCTTCTTTTTCTAGATGTCAAAGGTGCAACATTATGGTGCTTATTTGTTCCCATTCTGTTTTCCTAATGTGTGAGTTCACAGTTATGATTTTCCCTCTAACAATTGCTTTCATCGCATCTCGTAAATTTCAGTAAGTTGTGCTTGAATTTTCATTGATTTGTAGGTATTGTTGAACTTCTTGTTTAATTTCTTCTGTGACCATTGGTTGCTGAGTAGGGTGTTGTTTAATTTCCATGAATTTAGTGAGTTTTTCTGCTTTTTGTTGTTTATTTCCAGCTTCATTGCATTCTGGTCAGATAATATGCATTGGATAATTTTTATTTTCTTGCATATACTTAAGCATATGGTCTGTTTTGGAAAATAACCGATGTGCAGCTGAAAAAAAATGTGTATTCAGCTTTAGTTGGGTGAAACACTGTATATGTCCACCAGGTCCATTTATTCCAAGCTCTGGTTCAGTTCTACTACATCGTTGCAATGTTTTTGTCTGGTTGATCTATCTTTTTGAGATAATGGGGTGTTAAGATTTCCTGTTAAGATTGTAGTCTTGGATATTAGGTTTTTCAGGTCCATTAAGATTTGTCTTACATAGTTGGATGCTCCTGTGTTTGTTACATAGATATTTATGAGTTTTTCCTCTTGCTCTTGAATTTTTCCCTTAACAAATATATAGTGGCCTTCTTTGTGTCGCTTGATCCTTCTTGGTTTGAAGTTGAGTCTTTCTGAGAACAGAATTCCTACTTCTGCTTTGTTCTGAGGTGCTGAGGCATGTAGTATGTTTTCCATCCTTTGACATTGAGCCTGTGAATGTCCTTTTGCATTAAGTGTTTCTTGTATACAGCATATTGTTGGATTTTGTTTCCTAATCCACTGTGCCAGTCTATTTCTCTTAATTGGTCAATTGAGCCCATTTACATTGATGGTTATAATTGAGATGTGCTGACTTATGTTTTCCATGATATTTACCTGCTGTTATTTACTCTTTTTTATCCTGTGTTCAGTTGTTTGGCTTGTTTAGTGGGTTCCTTCCATTTTCACTCATGGAGTTCTGACCATTGTGGTCTCTCTCTAGAACACCTTTCAGTAGTCTGTGTGGGGATGGCTTTGTCATCATGAAATTCTTTAGTTGGTCTTTGTCGTGGAAGCATTTCACTTCTCCATCAAACTTGAAAGAGAGTTTTGTAGGGTATAATAGTCTGGGCTGGAATTTTTTTTCATACAAGACTTCCAGTACTCTGCTGCCTGCTGTCCTTGTCCTCATGGTTTGTGTAGAGAAGTCAGCTGTAATTCTGATGGGTTTTCCTTTTAATGTGATCTGCTTCTTTTCTCTAGCAACTTTCAGTATATTATTCTTGTGTTGGATTTCTGGGAGCTTGACTATTATATATCATGGTGTGATTTTACTTGGGTTAGCTGAATGTTGGATTATTTCCTCATATTTGGGCAGTTTTCTGCAATTACTTCTGCCCATATTCTTTTTATATCATTTGCATTGACTTCTTCATTCTCATTTATGCCAATTAATCTCACATTGTTCACCCTCACATCATCTTGCAGGTGATGGATTATTTTTTTCCTGCACTCTCGTTGTTTTTAAGAGATCCTTTCTCACCTTTTCACTAGCTGCACCAGCATCCTGGGGATCTGAAACTGTGTCTTCACTTTCATTCAAACTGTTTTGTAGACTCATGATTGATATTTTTACTTCTATATCTCTTTGACTCTGCTTCATGCGTTCTATTTTTTTCTGTATTGCTCATTCAGGAATCTGTCATATTTCTGATCTCTCTTTTTTTTTTTTTGTCAATGTCTTCTTTAGAGGTGGGCATTAATTCTTTTATTGCAGAGTTTCTTCTAAATTGTATTTCCTCTATATATTTCTGCAATTGATTCTCTACTTTAGATGGCATGCTTTCAAATAATTCTTTTTTTATTTCAGGAATTATTTCTGCTTTGAGTTCCTGTTTATCTTTCTGCTCTTATTTCTTTGCTTCCAACACTTTTAATTCATATGTTTCAGCTGGAATAGTGCTCTCTCCACTTGTTCTGGGTGGGCATTGGGTTTTCCCCATATGTCTCTGGATTTGATTCATTACTTCAGATGCTATGTATTCAAATATTTCTTTTTCTTATTTCAGGCGTTAATTCTGATCTGAGTTCCTCTGTACCTTTCTGCTGTTGTTCCTCTGCTTTCATCTCTGTTAATTCATGCATTTCAGCTGAGCTAGTGTCTTTTGCACTTATTGGTGGACTTGAGGCCTAAGATTGCATTTTTCTCCTTGTCCTTGTCATTTTGTATAACACTCTGACCTTTTTTGTAGAGCTTTGGTACAGTTATTACCTTAGTGTGTAATGAGATTTGGGTGCCAGTCTATTAAGTTTGAGATTATTCAGTTATGCCTGGCCTCCATCTAGCTGTTGTGTTCAGTTCCTTCTTGCTGCCACTCTTCTGGTACAACTGTGAGCCTGTGGTTCTTCTCTGTTGGTTCCCTCATCCGGGGAGCACTGGGAGCACACTCAGGAAGCCAGGCATGGGTGCATCGAGTGCCAGGAGAATCACAGAAGTTCTTGCTCCAGTGGCAGGCTTGGAGGCAGGGACTCCGTGGAGTTGTCAGGCAGGCCTGTCTGGGTTATTTCAGGAAGGTCTCTGGCTAGGATGTCTTGGGGCCTGAGGCACAGGAAGAACCCAAAGACTCTGCCTCAGACTCATCACACACACCGAACCAGAATGCCGAGATTCAGGAAAATTCCCATTTGCTCGGAGGGCTTGGGGTCGGGGCCTCTGCGAAGTTGTTGGATGAGTTGGCCCTGGGTGTCTCAGGCTGGTCGCTTGCTCCTTTGACCCATCTTTTTAATCCAGTGCCAGGGACCAGACTCTCACTGAAGCAATTTAACAAATGTCCTTCGATGACCTCTTACAGGAAAGACAAAGTCAGGGAACAAGATGTTCACTTGGTCACATGACTTATCAGAGAGGAAGGTATGCAAAAAATGAGTCTCTCAAAAGATGAGGGAGTGCTGAATCATCAGCAACAGCGCATGCTTGTACACTGTAGCATGGTGGGTATAGCAATGTGCAACAATAATTTATTTTCAATTTATTTTAAGGAAGGGTCTACAGGGTGTTCAGGGTCTCACTCCTAGATCATATTCATAGTCATCTGCCTTTTACAGCCTCCCAAGAGCTGGGATTACAGGCACACAGCACCATGCCCAGTCTCAACTGCCTTCTCAGTATGCCCCAGTGGTGGGGCCAGCCGAGTAGACCTAGGGATGGAACCCTTGTCCCTACACTTTAATCCACTGAGCTATTTGGCCAGTTCAATAATGTTTTTATTATAATTTGAACAAATTTGTTAATATATACTCCCTGATCTCACATTTATTCTACATCCTTTCTCTTAGGCAGCTTTTTGTTTTATTTTATTTGTTGCATCTTTAATTTGAAATTTGGTTGGTTATGTGGATTCAAGTTGTTTTAGGATGTAGATTGCTGCGGACGTTAGCCAGACAGCCTGAATTCTTTCCCCAGAGGACTTTCGTCTCCTTAAGATGTATAAAGAATTCCACTGGCACTGACCATTTATTGAACTGAAAAATTACTTTCTAGAAATGTAAAAAGGTTACTTTTCCTACTTTTTGTTTTTAAATTTTGTGTAGGGTCTCATTATACAGCTGAGACCCATAGTGATCCTCCTGCTTTCATCCTCCCCTGTACTGGCATTACAGGAGCACACCACACTTAGACTTGGTCCCTGGCTCTGCGTGCCTGGGGTCTGGGGCCTGCATGACATGTGGTGCCAGGGATCAAACCCCAGACTTTTCCTAACTTATGATGGGACAACATGAATAGTAAAGTTGCAAGGGAACATAGTATTTTTTCAGGTCCTGTGGACTTTTGAAGGCTGTCTCCTTTAGACTTAAGTAGGCTCTTATAACACACACAAAATAGTTTCTAACTGTTTATTATATGTTGCCTACCCAACCAATAAATCAAAGAACACTGCATATGACATATACAATCAGGAAACACGTTTTGTTATACCTCCTATCTTCCTAATGATGTAAATTTCTGTCTACCTTATTTGTGGATCCCAGAAAAATTGTGTTATTTTCAAAGATGCAGTATTCCTAGAACCTATGGTGATTCTTTCCATACTTATTTGTGCACGAAGGTGCTACTTGAGTGTTTCTACCTAGGTTTGTTAAGTAGAGAATTGAAGGTAGGAAGCAATTGTGGAATGACTTATATATTAATAACCACAGTTCTTGTACATGTGATTTTGAGCAACTTTCTGAGAACACTGCTGACCTCATGTGTCATTTTTTATTTATCTGAGAAGAAATCACTGACAATGTAGTTCACCCCTATAGTTCTACACATTCAAAGAATCATACTTTGCATTTTGTCCTGAAGGGCCTGCAAGGCAGCCAATGGTATCCACATTCTCATGTCAAGTTCACGTTTAAGGTTTGATGTCTGCTGGGGTTTGCAGCTCATTTGCCCAAAAGCTTTCAACAGGATTCACCAGAGCAGAAGAGCAAAGAATCTGTAGATGCTTGCCTGCTGCAACAGAAAGTATCAATTGTTACAGATATAACCTTCAACCTTTTAGCTTTACTGCGCAGTGCCTTCAACAAGTCGCTGGATATATACTAACTCCCTGCATAAAAAGGCTGGCCTTGATGAAAAAGAGGATAATATCCCCAATACCACAAGAATCTCCATGTCTGTTTCATTTTCTTTTTGGATTGAAGGCAAAATCACCACAAGGACAGATTAGTAGGTTTTATTTCTCCTTTGATGCTCTCAACTAAACTGATACAGCCACTGACAGGGAGGGAGTGGATGTGTGCTTCTCTGAGATAATTGGCAGAAGAATTTATTCTTTGAGTTCCGGGGCTATGTGCCCAGGAGTGGTCCTTCACCTTGAAGCTGGCAAGCACAGATCATTAGCTTGATGGTTAGTATTGGCAGGGATCCATTATGGAGAATTTTGCATAATCACAGTGCTTATAGAAACTGTTAATCGTGTACTTGAAAATGAAGGGGAAAATCTGCTCCGTGTATTAGATTAATTACATGAGCCTAACAGTCAGAGAGAAGAGGCAGAAGATATGTTGCTGGAGAAATGAACACTGTCAGTCCCATTGATCCTTCCCAACAAGGGATTTGTTTCTCCAAGTGTTTATTACCAGGCCCCTACCTGAGTGATGACATGGAATTTTTATGGTCTCCATAACCATGATGATCCAAATGAGAACCAATTCTGACTTCACTCTAGGGACAGGGCCAGCTCCGGAAAGGTTGATAACAAATTTCAATAAACGTTACTAGCTAAAGCAAGATCCTAAGCAAGTCTCAATTTTCATGTCAGGATATCCAAGTGGAGATGAATGGATTTCCCCTGAAATTCGTGAAGACGGCACAGTTCATACACACAAATATCACAACAGTGTTATCCACTCAGTCACAGAATTTCCATTGTTACACTGTCCTCTTATCTGGCAAGTCCTCTGCTTGTAATTTAAATGGTTTATACTTACTGGATTTCTTTTATGCTACTTTTCTGATTCTGCTCTATTGGTGATCACTCAAACTACCAAATTCAAATATATATTCTATTAAATAATATCTGCCAGAATACCAAAAGAGCTGAGATTTAAGTCATATGCACTGTATCCTTTTGTTCAATATACATGTGTGTTGAGACCAATACTGATTGTTCCAGAGATGAAGAAGACCTGTTTCCCTTACAGTGAAAGTGACATTTACAAATCACTCCTTACATATGACACTTTATTTTCCTAATTACCAAGATTAACACATAGCAAGTTAACGGATCAGAGAGTGAGAGTAAATTCTAGAAAGTAAAGGAAAGTGTCCTCTGAGAAGCAACCTGCTGGAAGTACAGGTTCCTTATCTGAAGGTAGAAGGGTCCCCAACTCATTCAGAGTGTGAGCATGAGATGTCTGCTATATTTGGTGAGCTGTTAGTGGTCTCACAGAGACATTAACGAAGTGGCTGAACTCTTGGCCACACCAATAAGGTTGAATGACCTTACTCTGGAAGCAGAAATAGATCATTTCTAAAGATCCTTTGCTCTTCATTTTCTTCTTCTTCTTCTTCTTCTTCTTCTTCTTCTTCTTCTTCTTCTTCTTCTTCTTCTTCTTCTTCTTCTTCTTCTTCTTCTTCCTCTTCTTCTTCTTCTTTTTCTTCTTCTTCCTTCTCATCCCTAGATCCTTTAGTTTGACAAGAAACCTACTTAAAAGCAACAATTGTTATTTATCCCTATATCTTAGATTTAAAAAAACTACTATGTGAATGCCATCAAGGCCTTAGGGATGGATTTATTGGATTTAACTTTGCAGTTTCATGAAAGGCTTGAGCCTCAGTTTTTCTCATTCCTACATTGAGGATAATAATAGTTTCTTATTATTGAGGTTAATATGAAAATTAAATAAGAGAGTCAACAGGCAGGACTTAAAAACATTATTTGATGTGTTATGACCACTGAATGTGTGTTGGATAAATGTTTATACAATACAAATGCTCTATCCTAGTAGCAATTAAAGATAAGCATACTTTCCAGTAACATCTCCAGTTTGCATAGAAATAATGGACCCATTTCTCTGAAACTCCACGGGCTCCCAAATCCTCAGCAAGACTCCCCCAAACTCTCTCCCACCCCTCAGGCTTCTGACATCATGCTCAGGCAGTTTGAGGTACAGTTTTTAAATCAGTCCAAGTTGAATGAAACTGAGTCCTTATAAGAAACAGCAGTCATTGCCAGCCAATTTATTGATACTGGTAATTTGTTTAAACATGACCCTCTTAGATAAGAAAGAACCCAATATGATAGGGCCTTCTGTGATGACAGCTGACACAAACTGAACTTCTGTGCCTATAAAGAAAGGTTTTAATAAACAGTAAATGAAAAGAACAAAACAGACATATTCTTACAATTATAGAAAGCTGCCGAGATGTCAAGTGAGAAAGGGAAAGTTTCTGTATGATACTGTGATCTTGTTGTGTCTTACACATTGTGTTTCATACACAAATGCACACACACACACACACACACACACACACACACGCACACTGAAAATATCTCTAAGCCCTAGAATTGGTATTTTTCATTTTACACTCCTCTCTTTTGTTTCTATCAATATACATTTTATAGTTTGTCACTGTACATACATAAAAAAGTATGCACTTTTTGAGGACTAAGTGGAAATAATTTAAATTTCTTTAAAGAGACAAGAAGTACAAGCAGTGCTTTTTGCTTTGTTTGGGGTGAGCAAAAAAAGATATCACATTTTAATTAGATGTTGGAGATTTCGTTTGGGCATCCTTGGTGTTTATTTGTCCATCAGACGGGTCATGCAACTTCTGTAAAACAATATTGCATCTCAAGGTTTTCTAAATAATATTCTCCCATGACAGTTTGGAAAAATTTACTCTTGGGACAGTGGAATATGAGCTCTCCTTCCCGGAAGTAGCACAAATGGCTTCTCCTGCATGCATCTGTGGCTCCCTCTTATCCTTTCTCTGACAGTTCTCTTATTCTTAATAACCATAAATGGCTAGTGGAGTATGTGCCTGCTTAGGCAAGTGCTGGGCCTGAGTTCCATCTCCAGAACCACGTGCTGCACTGGCCCCACCCACAGGCATGTTGAGCTGGCCACTGAGACCAGGCGTGTCTCAGTGTCCTGTAGTCCCCTGTGCTGTGTGAGGACTGTGGTGGCACACACCTGAATCCCGGCACTGAGGAGGCTGAAAGCAGGAGGATCAATGTGCTGCATAGTGAGATCCTGTACTGAATTAATAATAGCAATAATAATAATAATAATAATAATAATAACAGTTAAATACAAGGCACCAAAGACATAAGCCTAAAAATGCATGTCTTAGTGGAACCCAGAACCTGGAGTAAACAGGGCAAATACTCAGCTAGAAATTCATTCTTTCGGCAAATACTAAGCATCTGTCCAGGTCCTGAGTGGCAGTCGCTTCCCAGGCGTCTGGGTTTCCCATGGTACCACTGAGCTCAGAGCTTGCTGTCCCTCCTTATTCCCTTCCCATTCCCATGTGGCTTGCTTAACTTGTGTAGGTTACTCTCCTGGCTCGACAAGATATCTGAGCTTTACATCTCTGCTCTAAACTTCGTGAGGATTGAAATTGGCCATGGATCACCCTGGCTCAGGTGCCGTGGCCCCTGCAGCACAGCCCATGAGTCCATGAGTCGGTTATTTTCGTCTGGGTTGTCTGTCTTGGAAGATTGGGGTATGACGTGTCAGCATGACAGTGTGCTAAGGAAGAACTGTATTGAAGGTTGAACCAGCATATAAACATAATTCAGTAGAATTCTGCAGGGAGAAAGCATGTCTAAGAGAGAATTCTCCTTCCAGGGTATTCTCAGTGCTTCAGGTAGATCATCCTGTCCCAGACCAGAGGGCTACAGTGGGGAGTGAGAGGGAAACAGAAGCCAAATCCGGGCAGGCACTGTGGCCAGCAGTGAGTCAGGAACTCGGAACACACCTGTGAGCCAAATGATTCACTTGACAGCTTTAGAGGATCTGTCTCCTTCCCCCTCACTTTTTTTCCTTCTGACCAATTACTTTCAGTAATGATGGCAAGCCGGCTTCTACCCCTGACTGCGTTAGAGATTATAATGTCAAAAGGGCCTTTGTAATGTCTTAATAAACCTGTCAGCTGAGGTTACATTATTTTCTAATTTCCATCAGGGAAACATGGAATGGCTCAGCAGGGCAAAGCCTCAGGTCATGCTGCGTGTTTTCTGGTCGGTGTGAGCACCATGTCCCCCAGGGCTGGGCCAGTGGAGAAGCGCTTGCTAAGGAACAGGCCTCCTGCTCACTGGGGCCCTGCTGAGGTCTGGGTGGGGTGTCCTATAGTCCCTTGTGCTGTGTGAGGACTGTGGGTCTCCTTGAACCTCCTTCCCTGGCAGGAAGCTCTGCTGATGGCTGTTGTTGGACTCGTGTTCTTCCTGCCTGGGGATTCATCTCCCCACAGCATAATACAGTGGCATTATTTTTGTGTCCATAAAAGCTGCAGCCATCTCCTATTATCTGCCAATTTGAGGTTACATTATCCCACTAAGCTTTAATGATATTTAAGGTAAAAATCATTAAAAATATGTGTTTTTCCTGGAATCTTGTTTTGAGCCAGGTACCACCCTGGACGCAGTGCTTGAAGATGAGTGAAACCAGCCTTGTCTCCTCTTTCAGGGACTCTCCATCCTCTGAGGAAAGGACTCTGGCCTACAACAAAGCTGGCTAGAGGTTTTCTAGGACATGGCACACCGATATTTGTGACAGGCCCAGAATACTAAAACAAAGTCCTACTTCATCATGGTGATAATTTAATTTAACATAAGATCGCCTCACCTTGACAGGAATGGAGACAGGAGGCCAAGCACAAGTGAGGCACAGCACATGCATTTTCTCTATAGGATGAGTCCTATCATCCCCGCCAGGAGGCTGAAAGTGAGAAAGGGTGAGAAGTGCATCCAAAAGCTCCCGGAGCCTAAGAATCAGGGGGGATGAAAACATCTGGAAGATGGTCAAAGACATATTTGACCACAGAAGGCCCCACTGGAACTGGAGATCTGAAGACAAGTGACTCCAAAGAACCGTGCAGCAGCATTTCTCAACCATTAGTGACTTTACCTTCCAAGGACACTCAGTGGGGTTTTTGTAATCACAACTGAGAGGAGGGCCATACTAGCATCCAGTGAATTCTCCTTCGCTTCTCATAATGCACAGGACAGATCCCATGCCAAAGAATCACCCAGCATCAAAACTAGTAAAAAAAAAAAAAAAAAAACTAGTAGTGCCCAGATACAAGGCCTGTGCTCTGGGGTGTGGAGAGATGGCTTGACCAGGGCCATCAGGGGAGCATCCTGAGGGGCTCTGGCAGGGGAGACCAGTTGACGGGTGCTGGAGGTAGAATGGAGGGTTGTAGACTGGGCAGCATATGTACAAGGGAGGGAACATAGGGTCTTGGAAAAACTGATAGAAGCCATTGTGGCAGTAAAGAGGAACAGAACACAGTGGTGTGGGCATGGTGAGTGTGCATTCTATGGGCCATGGGTTCCACTGAGCCTGGAAGGCTTCTCACATCAGCTGAGAAGAAAGCTGTGCTTAGCGATTCAGATGTGGTAGGACTAAATTGGAGCTAGAGGCAACTGGGTCTGCATTTGATGACCTGGGTGAGTTTGGGCAACTGTCTGATCTGCCCAGTCCTTAGTGTTGTGTAGGTGCCATGGCACTTCACATAACCATTGATGAGAATAGAAGAGAAGTACACATGTGATACCTGTTTCTGCTCTGGCCCAGGTTAAAGGGATCCCATCCAAAGTCAAGAGAAAAGCATGAAACCAGGACTATTCCTGCAATTTGATGTATTTCTTAGTTGTCCCGTAGTCAGGAATGCCCCATCTTCTGAAAAAGCTGTCATAAACTCTCTTATGAGCTGGAGTCTTTGGCCAACAGTAAACTTTTCTTAGGTTTTGTGATCAAAATATTTTATCTGAAATTACAAATATAATTCTCATTACTTAGTATGTAAGGAAACTGTAGGTGAACCACGTAGTCATGAGCCATGTTTCTAGAACTTTAAGGAGATGAGCACAGCATATTGTCCTACAGGGCTTGGTTTAAAATCAGCCCTGAGTTCCAACTGAAATTTCTCCTAAGTTGTGATTTCTTTCCTAGCCAGTTTCCTGCTAGAGAAAGGGTAAAAATGAAACCGGTCTAGCGGAGTTAGTGTTAGGGTGCCATGGGAGCTGCGTGTGAGCAGTGCGAGAGCACACGAGCACAAGCCATGGGCCACGCTGCGCTCCTGGAGAGAAGGAAGCCAGGTTTCCTCCCACAGTGAGCTCCACGGTTGACCTGTTTCCTAAGCATTTATGGGAACTGAGGCTGAGCTGTGTGCTGTGCTGGCGAAGTGAGAGCACAGATAAATGAACAAGGAAGCAGCAATTAATAACTGACCATTGCCTCGGGCCACTTGGTCCAAATTTTATCTCTCTAGTCACAGACAAATGAGATAGATGCAGAAAAATGTAGAAATAAGTTACAAGAATAAAATTGAAAGATCTGCTTTGGGAAGCGATTAGAAAACAACACAATTTCTAAAACTAACTAAAACTGGTCTTACCTTTATTGGAAGTCTGAACCACAGAGTCCCCAAGAAGCTTCCATGTGGTAGTCGGATGATAATGGCCATGGAGGTTATTCTGTTTCCGCAGAGGACCTGCTCTGATGTGTCGCAGGCTTTTCGTCCTTCCTAAATGTTCCCCTGAGTACCTTTCCTTCGGCCATCTGTCCTTGCCAAGCTTGCCAGCATCAGGTTTCCACTCTTGCTGTCATCAGCACCAGCTGTCCTCCACTCCCAGGCAACAAGCTCCATGCTCTTGAGAGGCAAATTTATCCCCCTGCAACTGCAGCAAAGTCCTGTGGAAGCAGAGGCGTCGAGTTTGACGAGCTTTGATTTTCTCAGGCACCGCCTTCTGCGCATCTCCATATGCTGCCTGTGATGCTGGGGCCTGTATGCCTTTCATGTAGCAGAAATAGGACACACAGCTGCTTGTGTGCTTCTGCCTTTTCTGTCGGTTCCGCTGTGGTTTCCCCCAAACGTAGCTCCCTCCTGAGTTACCTACCGTGAAATGCTCTCCATGCACAGAGCACCTGCTCTTCCTGGCAAGCATGTTTCCCCCAAAGCAGGCTTTCTTTTTTTCCTTCCAGGAAGAACAATGCTCTGGGAAGGGGCTTTTCTCCTGATTACTAAGCCCAGTCACCCCGCAGGGAAGCAGGGCTTAGCTGGGGCCCTGTAGACTAACCCTTGTGAGTTGTGTTACTGATAATTGTTTCTGTGACGCACCACAGATTTCTAAGCACAGGTCACAGCTCTGCATTCATGCCGGCTGTGGAAAATAACACTGATCCAGGATTTGCTGTAGCTGTGCTGGGCAAGCAGACGCAGGACCAGACCCAGGCTGAGCTCAGGGGTAGATGCTTCTTGTATCAGCTGTCGCAGACTTTTCAGCCCCAAGCACAACACAGTGGGCAACAGCACTGGTCTGCACTTTGCAGTGGCCTGATAGTTAAAAATGATGGGCAGATAAATGCAGAGGAACAGAGCGCAGCCCTGCAAGGCCCCTCCCTCCTGCTTGTGGTACCCTTGGAAGTGTGTGGCTCAAGGGCAGAAGCCAAGTCAAATTTTAACTGGAAAACTGAATCTTTTTTTTTTTTTTCCCCTTGCCATTACAACCAGATTACTGCACAAATTAATGGTTTATGTGTCAGAATATGGAGCAATTGTCCTCTTTTGTTTGAAATATAGGTAACTTTTAATGAGTAGCCTATCATGTGCACTGACTTCGGATTTGAATTTGTGCTGCAATCTCTGCTGCTCTCGCTTTTCACCCCCTCTCATACATGACAATGCTCGCCCACACACACACACACACACACACACACACACACACACACACACACACACAGGAGCACAGACCTGTTTTTGTTCTCCTTCTCCTTTGGCTCTATTTTACAAGTTACAATGTGATATTGGCTTGAAATTGATTTGTGTGTCATATGTTGTCATTTGATAGAAAAAGTAGTTGAGCTAAGCCGCTTGACATTACAACAGCTGGTAATGTCACATTTGTTAATGTCTTTAACCATGTTTTTAACAAAACACCAGATGCTCATCCCAAAAGCCATCTTCTTCTTCTTCTTCTACCCACTTGTAGAAGCTCAACTAGTGGCTCTGGCTCATGCAGGAGTCCTGTGCATGGATTGCTGGACCCCAGGAGCCACCCCAGGAGGCCCCTGAATTCCTGACTACATTGGAAATTTACATATATATATATGTATGATTATATATATATTATATATGTAAGTGTGTGGCTCAAGGGCAGAAGCCAAGTCAAATTTTAACTGGAAAACTGAATCTTTTTTTCCCTTTGCCATTACAACCAGATTACTGCACAAATTAATGGTTTATGTGTCAAAACATAAAACCTGTTATATATATAACAGGTTTTCTTTCTGAGGGACATGTTCTCTGTGGAGAGTACGGTTCCCAGGATAGAACAATTTTGTGGCCCTAAAGCGAATCTGAGCTCACATGAGCAGTGGTACTCAGAGAGATGGAGAACTTCTTGGGCTGCTCTTTAATTCCCTTTGCTTTGGAGAGGGTCTCACCTTTTCTCCTTTCCTTAACAAAAGTGCTTCTCAATTAGTAAACAAATCCATGTACACAAAATGGGCCTCATTTCCTGAAATACTTGTGAGTCACACAACACTTACTGTGAAATTTTCCTCCAAATGGCTTCTCTGGATTACATCTTACTTTTCCGTCTGACCCCCGTGTTTGTGACTTTTTTACTGTCTTGTTTATAAGGGTTTGGAAGTAATGTCATGAAAATCATGAGGCCCAGAGACTCTTTTGCATGTTCTCACATTCAGCAAGCGTTTATGTGGCTGCTGCTGAGGAAGAGGCAGCGTGTCCTCGTGTGTCACAAATCACGATTACCAGGGTCTCACTGCTGATTGACTCTGTGACCCAGGCCATGGCATATATCCCTCTGTTTCTCAACTTTAAAATGGGGATTTTTGTTGTATTTTTAGGACAGGGTCTAGAGGATCTCACTGTGTACATCGGACTCATAGTGATCCTCCCATTCTCAGCCTCCCAAGTGCTGGGTTTACAGGCGTGCACCACCAAGCCCAGTCTCAGTCACCATCTCTGTGCGCCCAGGGGTGGGGCGAGCACTCCAGGTATTGAACTCCAGGCCCCTGTGTCTTAATATTCCAGTACTACCATATAGGCATTTGGATAGCTGAAATGTATACAACACATTTAATAGTTTCTTCTTTTTCTTCAGAAGAAACCGGAATGATGCTGCTGTCTATTATTGTTCTGATTGAGTATAGCTCGGTGGTATAAGTTCCTGCCTGGCAAGTGAGAGGTCCTGAGTTTGATACCCAGTAACACACACACACACACACACACACACACACACACACAGAGAGAGAGAGAGAGAGAGAGAGAGAGAGAGAGAGAGAGAGAGAGAGATTATGCTATTATTATGTTACTGTGCTAAAAAGGCATGCTACTCAGAGCTACACTGGTTTTTAACATTCTGAATTGGCCTCTCCAGTACCTTGTTTTGTTTTTCTTTTCAGATTTTGAACTCAGGCCCTTGTGCTTGCCGGGGATGCACTTATTCCACTAAGCTATCTCCCTGACCCACCAGTACCCTTTCTATCCATCTAAAGTTTAGTCTCAGCCCTTACTGTTAATTTGTGAGATTGCATATGATAGGATAATCTTACTGTTTGTATTCATAAAATACAGATAGATGTAAAATTCACCACAGATACAGAGTATAGCTGTGGAGTTAGTATTCCAAAGGTAAGTGGTGATTTGGAAAAAAAGAAATCTAAATACACAACTTAGGTCCATAGTGGAAGGAAAAGAGAGTGGTAAATATTTTGGTCTACATTCAGGTGTAAGCCATCCAGTTAGACACCAAGAGACAAATTGGTTTTGAACAAATTGGGTTTATGCCCCAGTGAAACGAAAGAGAAGATACACTGTGGAGAAGCATTGCAGAATGCGTTCTGGGGAGGATGCCAGCTTGAGGTTCATGAATTGGTGAGGGTCTGAGGAAGCGGGATTTGCTTTGAATGAAATGCCGTTAAAAAGATGTGCTGCACCAATCCGAGGAAGGTGAACACTGTGTACTTCCAACATGTACTAATAAAAATTGAAATGAAAATCAGGACATCTCAGTGGGTCTCACTGAGTCTCTCTGGGAAGGACTACCAAAGATCAGGCTAAAACTGTTCTTCATAATGATGCAGCAGCCACTTTTATGGGCTGAAGGAGGAAGCTGTTTGGTATTTGGTGGGCATGTAGTGCCCTTCTTTATGTTTGTACTTAGACACAGCTATGAGGAGTAGTGCTATTTTGTTTGACTTTACCATAGTCCCACATGGATTTCCTGAGGTTGTTGAGGCCTCGTATTGTTAGAGTGGCCTGGGGCTGAGTTCTGGACTGGCTTCTATGTCAGAGGCACAGCTATGCTTGTCAGACTTCAGTTTAGATATAAAGCCCCTGATATCCCTCTCTCTCGCCCTCTGCTCTATTTTTGCCCTCTGTTCTGTCCCGGTCCCTCATTTCTTTCTTCCTCCTTCTCTCCTTTCTTTTTTCATTCTCTCCCATCTTTCCAAATCAGAGTAAGTCCACTGGCCTTGCTAAGTACAGATTCAAAGGTGAGGAGTCTGAGTTGGTCTGGGTCACAGCGAAGTATGGAAAGGCTTGATCACACCTCTGTGAAAAGAGGATCAGTCCTTTTCAGGAATTTAGTAGGAAACACTAATACTGACTGTTGCCAGAAGTCATCTAATCACTTCACAGGCAACTCGCCCAAGAGCAAAGCTTTCATTAGGTCTTTAGAGCAGAGGTTGAAAGATACGGGATAGGGCCTTGTGACATTGCCATCCACTGCGCCTCTCTGATCTCTGCCCTTTTTACTCTATGAGGTAGTAACTTGCAGGGTACTGTGCCTAAAAACATCTTGCCTAAGAGCCAAACACATTTCTGTCTGTGAAATCCAGACCTACCTGAAAGGTTTCATGTGAGGAAAATTGTATGCTTTCTAGAAATCGTGGCTATTTCTCTTTTTGCAAAATAATTCTGGGAAAGATTCTTGAAATTGAGATTGTGTAGAAAATATTTCGCTGTGTAGGCGTTAGCCTGCACCCCAACAGCTCTTTGTTTTTTCATTTTCTTCAAAGCTTTCTCACATAGCGTCACTGCTGCCCCTTGAAGGACCATTCTGGCTCCGAAACATAAGAGGTATCATTATTCTTCCCTGAGAATATTGTGGAATGTTTAGACTGGAAGAGACCTTAGGGGTCGTTTAATCACAGCATTCATTTTAAAGATGACTAGACCAAGACCCAGAGAATCTTAACTCCACAAAGGTCAAGCAACTACAGGCAGAACAACTGGATTTAGCCATGCTGCAATGGCTTTGAAATATTCTAGACTGTCTTCTAGGCCTTTGAAGTCCTGCACCCTCCACTGCGGTACCTAATACATTCCTCCTGACCAAGATTCCAGACCGTTTTGCAGTCCCCACCCAGCGCTCCAGCAATTGATGTCTTTTGGTCATGACTGCTATGTGTACTGAAATCACTGAGTGCTGAAGGTTTTAGAACTGTATTTCTTTCCTTCTTTTTCTTTATATTAATTTTATTGAGAAAGAACTAGCAATGAGACAGTTTCAAAGCCAGGTTAGCAGGATAGTTAAAATAATTAATGCATTGCATATTGCCTTCATATTAGTTATTCACAGTACAAGATGCAGACATGATATCTTGTCTTAATGTCTAAACACTATTATGCAAACTTGTATTCTCATTGAACTAAGAAAAAGTAGCTACATATCTATGCCATTTTGTATATACATTTATATTTTTTACTACAAAATGGACCTTGATTTATATCCCCCTTTTTTGCTTAGTTTTGTCAGAGATGAATATTCTATTACCATTCAAATATTGTAAGTGTTTGAATTCAGTAAAGTAATCCAATATAGTCCGTAATAGTAGTGGGTTGTCCATAGGACAGGCAATGTCAGAAGTTGTGGACTTGACTGCCTATGTGTTAGGGTAATAATATCATTAAGCTTCTCTGCTAGAGGGTTAACAACTGAAGTTTGCAGACCAAAAATTAGAGAAAAAGGGGGGCTGCAAGGACAGCCAACATTTTGGACCTAGCCTTTCAAGGTCAGTGAGGACTCAGAATATAAGAGACCTTGTACTCTAACATCCTGTAACTCAGTAGTGTCCCAAATTTTCTGATCAAGGGGATTATGGGGCCACAGAGGAATGTGATCAATAATGTACAGTGTTCTTTCCTAATATAGGGCTGCTATTTAAGTACAAAGCCGTGTTTTCTTCCTAAGTACCCCATTCTAACTTCAATCTTATATAGCTAATATACAACTACACAGATGTCCTTCAAGCCACCGTACTGTATATGGAAAGTCTACACCCTAAGCGGGGATGCCTGGCCTATGCCTCAGCTGCCGAACGTCACAGCTTACGAGCACACAGTGCTGTAGAAGGCTCTCTGTTTCCCTGGGGAGGCTGTGGTTGGCTGGAAACTGCAGCTGCTTCCCAGCATCAAGAGAGAGTAATGAACCGCATAGAATTTTCCCCAGAAAAAAGTCTAAATTTGTAGTTTAGCTTCTCCTGAATATGTCTGACTTTCCACCACTGCCAATACGAAAATTGTAAGTGGAACCACTGTAAGACTATAGCTCGTACCAGCATAATTAATATGCACTAGGACCCAGTATTCCTTGTGTGACCAAGGGACAAAGTCACACTGTATGCCAGGATCACATTGAAAAAGAATGCATTTGAATTTTTGGAATAAGATCTCAAAACATGGTGTTTTATTTTAGATTATTTCTCTGACGAAAGGCTGCTTAAACACCTGAGTTTTTAAACAATTCCACTTGAAGACAATTTCTTAATTTTAAACACCAAAACGATTTCTTTCTTACAGTGCTGTTTTAAAAAGCTAGCAAACAGTTCCAATCTTGTGATGGTTACTAAGCAACAATTAAGAGGACGTCTCAGTAGATTTTTAAAACTATAATTTACGCAGAGGGAGAAGTGTGTGGCTTTTACCGGCTTTATGTCTCTTGCTAGTGAGTGACACTGGGGCTGACAGGGTATGAGGGAAGGACTCCCGGGGTACAGATTGTCGTGGAGGTTAGACTCAGAAAGGGACCCTGTTTGATCTATGTATGACCTTAAACCTCTGTGATTCTTACAAACATTGCACACAAAGGCCTACAGCCAAAGCAGGGAGTCATGTCATGAAGATGTTCTTTATTAGAGACTGCAAAACCCAGGAGGGACATGGAAGCTTGCTGGCCTCAAGAGCCTCAACATGCTCCATTGGTGTGCTGAATGGTGTGGCTCTCTGATGGCTCAGCCATTGCCCACATGCTGCCGCAGCTCACACTTCCCCTGCCTTCCCCACAAAAGAGCTGTCATTGACAGCTGGCCACCATCCAGGTGTGAGAAAAGGTAGTCCTATGAAGGCAAAGTGCAGCATCTTGTCAGCACTGGAACTAGTTGCTGGGCGAGTAGAAGCACTGGGTGGCAGTTGCTGTACCAGAAAGAATGCTCCAGGTTATCTTTTACTGCACAGAGTACAGGGGGTGGGAATTGCTAAATGTTCTTGCCTTATCATGTTTGGCACAAGATGTAAGACTAGGGGCCTGGGAGATAGCTCAGCAGCATAAACACCTCCCTACTGAGCTCAAGGTCCTGAGTTCTATCCCTGGTATCACACACACACACACACACACACACACACACACACACACACACACAAATCCTGAGGCTGGCTTGAGGATATTGATGAATGAGGTGGCTCAGGGCTCAGGAAACAGGAGAGCAAGGCACTCCAGAGAGCAAGGCACTCAAGCAACCCTGTCTTTTGGTTGTAGGAGGACAGTTGGTGTTCTGGGTCTTATGCATTTCATGCAGTATGTTACACAGAATAAACAGTGCAACCAGCTCCCTGCCTCTCCTCCTCATTTTGGCAGACCCTGAATTATTTCTCACCTTCTCTGCCGCTGTAAGACACATTTCAGCACGATGCTTCTGCATTTCTTTCTGCCAATGAATGGTCTAAGTACTAAATGGGTTTTTGCAAGAAACAAGTGTTTCATGTAGGCATAAGTAAACTGTCACAGAGATTATTTAGTAGAGGAAAATGATTAATTGTACCTTTTAATCACAGTTGCATTATCATATGAAGCAGGCATGTCTTTGGACCTATTTTGCTAATGAAGGTTTAGCACCACTAAGAGCATATTTGCATTAATGAGGCATCACAGGTTATTAATTGAAATCTAATAACAGCTTGGAATATTGTAAGTTTGCATTAATTGGAAATAGAATTGTGGATTTATTGGCAATATACCTCTTGTCATCTAGAGTAATGATTCCGTGGTGTGATATAAAGAGTCCGTTTTTATGCTGACTGTCGCTTCTGGCTCCTTGATGTTGATTTTGGTTTAACCCAGGATAAGCTTCCATCCCTAATTTCTTAAGCTCAACCTATTTGGTTTGCCTGGACCATCCCTGCTGTGCCCTATTTGTTCTTTGGCCTGTTCATGAGTCATCTACTTAGAAAAGAAATGATTCCGTGAGTGTACTCAAGAGAAGAAGGCTCATTAATGGCAGTTCTGTCACCAACTTGTGTCTCCAGGGAGCTCCGGCCTGGACACCCTGCCCAAAGAAATCAGTTTATTGTGCTCCAGCAGTGCCTGTACTTATTTCCTGGATAGCACTTCCAATCGATCAAGCTGTTTGTTTCCTTGTCTTTTTTGTCTCTCTCTTAGCAGACTGTCAGCTCCAAATAACAAGACCGGTGTCCTTTTTGTTCTTTGTGTGCTCAGGGCTTCGCACAGTGTGGACATGTGGTAAACAGTGACGGAATGGACATCTGAACCCTAGTTTGGGCTGGAAGATTTGGGGGCTATGAGTGCCTATTGAAAGTGATGACAATGTTTCGTCACAAGTTTTAGCGCTGGGTATAAGGCAGAGTGATAAAATGCCCGACGCCAAATTCATTCTTACATTGCTTTGCACCCATGGTGTTTGTCTCCCAGAAATGTGGCCTGACAGAAACCCAGGACTGAATTCACTCATGGAGATTTTAGTGCATTCGCTGGTGAGGAACCTGTTCCTGGAAGCACCAGGGACAGAAACGGCTGCTGGACGTGGTGCTCATCATCATTTGGAGAGCTGTGGACTCAAACATTCACTAAGGAAGGTTTTGTAGGAACCAACATAACCTATAACCCGCAGAATGTCTGGATAATAATTGCCACTCTTGCTAAAAGTAGTAGGAATGAGATAGGAAGGCCCAGTTGGTTGTAGCACAGAGGTGACATGAGAGTCATTGTAGCTAGAGCTGGTGCTGATTGATGGGACCAGAAGGAAGGTTAGTGTGGGAGAGCTGGGCTGCTGCCTTCCTCCTCCTCCTCCTCCTCCTCCTCCTCCTCTCCCTCCTCTATTGCTTCCTCATCTTTCCTTCTTTTATCCTGTCTTTTCTTCCTTTGTCTTCCTTTTTTGGTTGTTCAGGTGAATGTATGTGAAAGTCACTGTGCTTTCATTTGGTTTCATCCACAATGGACATGGGGTTGAAAAAAGAAATGTTAGCAAGCCATTGGAAGTAGCAGGACCCTAGCCTGGGCTTTAATACTAAACAACCGGGAATCCAAAGAAAATAATGTTCTTCTTCATTTTATCTAAAAGATGGAGTCATGTTCTTGTGTATCTTAGAGAAGCTTTGTGAAGATGGTTGAGATGAGTAAAAGCACCAGTACTCCATCTCTTAAATAGAGCTCCAGCCCCAGTGGCTTTTATGCTGTTCCTTCAGTGGTCCAAACCTGTTTTTTCAGTTGAGGAACAACAAGCACAGTAGGACTAGCACTTTGTGAGAGAGGAAACATAATCAAAATTGGGTAAAGAGGCAGAGGTTGAATCAGACAAAGACCGGCTTATAGGCTGCAGTGAGGAACTTGCAATGGGTGGGTAGAGAAGGGGCTGATTGTGTCATGATCTGGTTTTTGAAAAAGTAATTTGTTGGCTCATGGGAAGAGTAAACCATCTATCAATACGCAAAGAAGGACTAGTTAGGAGGCTTTGGGAATAATTCTGAAAGAAGATGAATAATGGTTTTTATTACATTTATGATGGACACTGTGATAACTAATCACAATATCAGTATATTTTGAAGACATCAAACTATATTCTGTTCAGGAATTATGAGCTAATATAATGCCACATCATACCATGAAGTTTAAGTTAGGAACATCAGTCATATTCCATAGGTAGAGACAGACAGAATTACAAAGTTGTAACAGTTTCCATGACCAGTCTTTTAAATTACATTCTTTGGATCTATTCCTCTTGAATTCAACTTTATAAATGAAATAAAATAATATTGCCATATTAAACATATTATGACTCATAGGAGGTATTTAACTTTATTGTATAATAAATTTAATTTCATGTGAATTTTTTCTTTTTTAAAAAAAATTTAAGTACCAGGACTGTACCAGAAGATGACCAAAGGCAGATGGAGCTCTGGAGTAGAGACTCCTGAGGTCTGTTGTGAGGACCTGGGTCATGGTCATATCCTAGCTCAGGCATGGATGTCAGATATTAACTGTGGTACATTTTATTCCCAATGGGAATTACACGGCAGCATTTTTAACATTAAGCATTTGAAGGATTTCAGCCCTGGTCTATTCCAACTAGAGCTTGACAGTATGACTGCGGAAGATACAACAGAAACAGAACCAACTCCTTTGTTGTAGCCTTTGTGGATACCATGAGGGACAGTCTGCCTAGCATGGATCGGTGCATGTTTTTCTTTTCTTTTTCTTTTTTCTTTTTTTTTTTTTTTTTCTCTTTTGCAGAACCAGGGATGGAACTCAGGCCCTTGCTCTTGCCAAGGAAGTGCTTATTCTCCTGAGCCATCTCCCTGGCCCTTGATCAGTGGATATTGCTGTCCTGCGAAAAGATCTTGTGGCCAGGGGAGTGTGGAGTGCCTGCTGGCTTGGCATAGGCACCTGCTCTGCTCCTAAGGATGGCGCTCTACCCAGATCCAGCAGAATGAATGCAGTGGATGGCTGATTCCTCAAGTGATGTCTGGGTTGTTCCCGACCTGGGAAGGTGGCCAAGAGGCAGCAGACACAGGACCAGAACGATAGCTCTGGCCGCCTATTTCTGTGAAACATCCTTGCAATACCATGGAGCTCTGTTCTCCCAGCTGACATGGAAGATGTGCTTTGATCAAAATGCCATCTCTTCCTTTTTTATTTGCTTTGTCCTTAGAGGGCATGAAAGAAATGAAACTCCAGGTGAGACATTTTTAAGACAGCTTGGTAGAAGATGTGCCCTTTTGCTTTCACTGGAGCCCTTGAATGTGGATGCTAAAAAATACGTTGAAGAATTTGTTCCACACTTCTCACTTTCTTGTGGTGTGCTGTGATTCACGAAGAGAATTTCCTCTTGGAAATTCAAGCCAAGGGTCTCTGTTTCTATCACAGTCATTTTTAACCTATCCAGCAGTGGTGGCAACTCTACAGAGCAAGTATGTTATTGTGTTTCTCTTTTAAGACAACAGAAACTAATGTATGAGTTGTGCTTTTTAAACCAAAATGTCAGTATTCAGGTTGAGCTGCAGTGTTAGCACTTTGCAATGAGAATTGTAATGTCTCTCGAAGGTTCACCAAGAAATCAAACTAGACAGACAGTTCAACACACATGTATGTCTGAATTTGGTTTTCCTCAGAAGCAGACCAGCAGACAAGAACTTAAGTATAGACACTGTGTGGGAAGCATTACTGGGAAGTAGGAAGTCACTCAGAAAAGGGAAGGACGCCTGTGTGGGGAGGGCCTAGGGTTGTACATTGAAGGATTACTGAGGGCAGTGTCTGGCGTGAAGAAGCAGTTTTATTAAAAAAAAAAAAAAAAAGATTCCCTTGGCCTCACACAGCTACTTCCACGGGGGTCACTAACTCCTAGATTAATTGCAAATCCTACCACTCCCAAATGCAAATGCTCTAAGTGTATCTCTTTTCCATGTACCTTAACCAACAGCACCCCCCACATCTATCACCAGTTCACAATCACATTCCTATAAAGTAATTGTCATTGGACTGTAAAAATAAATGCTGTGGGCAGACTTTGAAAGGAAAGGAAGGGAAGCAAAGGGAAGGGAAGGGGGGAGGGGAGCAAGGGGAGGAGAGGGGGGAGGGGTAAAGGAAGGGAGGGGAGGGTAGCAGAGGGAAGGTTTTGCATCACTGCTCTACAGTGTAGGTGCCAGGAAATTAATGGAAGAAATGCTAAAGGAGAAAGAAAAAAATAATAAACAAAATAAAAAGCAACTATCTGCAATTTTTTCCAGCAGTTGCTTAATGCATTTGATATACTATTAGGCAAGTTGTTTCAAGAGCCTGCTCTTGAGAAGGTTTTAATGTCCAAAGGGAAATCTTTTACCTAGCCAACATTGGTTGTGAACAAATGCAACAGTGTTACTAGAATGCTGGGAACTTCTTTGTAGTAAAAGAGGGATTCTCTGAGGATTTCTATTATATGCCCAAGGTCAAAGAATAGTAGCTAGTAAGCCCAGCAGGAAAAAAAAAATAGGAAGGTAAAAATTAAGGTCACATTATGCTATTTTGTTAAGTCTAAATTTAAGCTTTAAGTTAGAAACTCTCTTTATGTAACAATTAGTGCCCAAGAACACAAAATAAAGTGAAATAGCTCATCTTTCTTCCTAAGCAAGGGATGCAAGCCCAGGATCTAAAAGAACCAGGGGGTCTTAATTCTAGGAAAGGTCATGTTTAATCTCACTTATCTCTCCTTAATGGGGACACTGATGGCTATTTGTCGTTAGCTGAAATATGATATAACATATGAATCCACTAAGGTTCTGTGTGTGACTGTCTCATTTGTGTGTGCAGCCTGGTAAATCTCCCTCCTTCATTCTGTAGCTAATATTTGTGGTGCAGATAAAGATCCTACTGAGAATACCTGTGCTAGCAAAAATGTCTGGGGACAGAATTCCATCAGAAAGACCATCATTTACTGGGATAAAATAACACTACATAGATCCTTTGCAGCTCTCCCACATGCTCTTACTTCTTTTTTAGTAGGAATTGGTAGAAAGTGTTTCTCCCTTCATCTTCAAGCACTGTACCTATTACCACCACAATCTGAGCAAACCACTGCCGTTCTATTTTAAACTCAGCTAACAGGTGTGCTGTTTGCTTATTTAACTGGCTTGCATGCAAGCAGGAGGCTCTATGTTTTTTAAATGCACTATGATATATCATAACATATTATGAGAGAATTGTTGATTTAGTATTTTTTCTTTTTGTGGTTGAAATTGTAAGAACAAATTTATTTCATCATGAATGTAGCCATTTTATCATGGCAGGAAGTAATAATACTTTGGAACATTCTTTTTAGGCAAAATTTGTCCTTTAGTTCCTCCCATTGATCTGAAAAATCAAGCAGAAAGGAAAACTTTGTTATTAAACTCTGACAAAGAATTCACTACTGAATATACTTAGTGTGAATTGAGTTGTCAGACCCTCCTTCTAGATCTTTTTATGGCCCTAACTGTGACCTGGCTGGGCATAAGTACCACGTAATGCATCTAAAAATGTGCACAAATGGACCTAGATTTGTTCAACTGATGTCATTTTTCAACTGTTACATCCCTCCGTACCCACTATCACAACCATGATTTTGCAGCTGAAATGATTTGTGATAAGGAGAAATTATAAAATATATTCAATTTCTTTGTTCTTCAAGGGAAACTGAACAAGTTTCCTTTGCTGCTTCTATGTTCCTTTGTTGTCAAATACATAAATAGGAACAGCTGAAAGAATAGGACTGTAAACACTCTGTGGACAAGCCCTGAACACACTATGCACGACAAAGCACAGAGCCCACTGTATACTTCCTCATCTGTGTCGGACTCTTCTCACCTCTGTATCGTGATCCAGACAGAAGGAAAGCAAGACGCACAGGCACAAGGCCCCCTGTTCCCACAGCACATCACAATTTGAGGGCGGGATATATTTGTCTCCTTCTAAACTGGGCTTCTGTGGTCTTTTCTCTTGAATTGTCAGTGAGACTAGCGGTTTAAGTCAAGAGTTCTTATTTCAAAAACCTCAACTGAATCCCATACTCGGCTCGCAAGCAAGATCTTGTCTGCAGAAATAGGGCGTTCAAGGCATCCTTGTGCTTCCAGTCCTGAAAGAGTCTTGGGAAAGCTTTGTTTGCTTTGTAGCAGGCTTTTTCCTCTTGGTTGGACTCATTAATACTCTTTTGTAAGAGCTATTTTGCTTTTTCGAATAGCTTTTCTAAACAGCTTTCTCTGGTGGAAAATCCAATTTAGTTGCAAGCAGCATTACCAGTTCTGATCCTTTATTTTTCTTCCTCAGTAAAAGGAAAATACAAGATGGCATGTCAAGATGGAGATGTAGGACTGACAGCATTAGCGCTGCTATTAATAAATTTATGCAACAATTATTTGTCTTTACTGTTTGTATTTATCTATGATTGAAGACAGCTTCTTTCCGTGGCAGGAACATATTCTTCCTCCCAGCACATTTTATTTTCTTGGATTTTAAGTGTCTACATAAAGTCCTACTGAAAGGGGCCCTGAGGCAGGAAGATCTAGCTGCCATGCACACCCTCTGTGTAGCAGACATTCACTATAGATTTCCCTGAACTTCAGGGTGTCTGGCTGAGTGGAATTTCTACCTTAGGAGAATTAAAGTTTCCCCATCCTGGAAAAATCCTGCTTTGCAGGTGGTGGTCCTCAGTGATTCCAGTAGATCCTAAGTGAGTGGTGAGAGCACTTCTCTCCCTGCTACATAATTCGATTCCAAAGGGGGAGTTTCAAAGCCAAGTTGCTTACAGTTGCTATGTACAGACACCTGCAACCAAAGGTATCGCCATGTAGAGTAAACCTCCTGAAGAGGGAAATCACAAGAACATAGCGCGAAGGAGGAAGGAAAACAGGGTGTTAGTTAGGGTCTACTGTATGTTTGTTTGTTTTGTTCTTTGAGATGGGGATTGGCTGTGTATCGTAGTCTGGCCCTACACTTTTGGCAATCCTGCCTCAGTCTCCCGAGTGCCAGGATTACAGGTGTACACCACCTAGGTAGGGCCTGGGTGGTCTAACTTTAATACCTGGATCTGGTGATGTGCTGGAGCTGGCTCGTATTAACACAGAACAACCCACTGTTAGTTCAGGAATTCTGTGAGTTGGCCAAAACTATGTTAGCAGATTGCAATTTGCCACAAGGCAGCTCCCTTGTCTCCTCCTCCTCCTTCCTCTCCTTGTCCTCTTCCTCCTCCTTGTCCTCCTCCTCCTTGTCCTCCTCCTCCTTTTTCTCTTTCT
>PVKA01017804.1:0-45043 GCA_004027165.1 Ctenomys sociabilis | reverse complement strand
AAAAAAAAAAAAAAAAAAAAAAAAAAAAAGAAATCGTGGACTAGTTGATTATGAGCCATTTCAGAAAACTAATTAGGAGCAGCACTAAACTGAAGGACAATTAGTACACTTTCCTAAGGCTAAAATCAAACCAGAACATTTCAGAGAATGATATTGCATTTTGATTCTTCTTCCACTTAAAATTCCATAAGAATTTCCAAAGGAAATTCTTTGAAAATAGTACATGGCTGGGTATTACTTTATTCTAGCTATAACCATTTTACAGACTGAGAACTACTGAGAATTACACTAGATTTATTGTAAGGAATAAAATGTCACTGAATTCACAAGGCAAGATTATTACACAACTAACAGAAAACCTAAGGGGGATGCCTACATTAAAGGGTTAAAGTGAAAGAAACAAAATCCTGTAAAAGAAATCGAGAGGATGGAAAAACAAGAGACAATAGACTCAGCTGTGTTTTTAGATTTATATATCAGGAGGGCATAGGCAACCTATATGCATATGCTAGTCCTAAGAATATGCATGACAGAATAAGCAGACTTGTGGAGTAGGATAATATGGAGCCTGTAAAATATTATGTAAGCTACATGTTATTTACCTATGATGTTCTTCACTCATTACTTTTCCAGAGTAGTAGTTCTACTATTGGTCCATACTTCTTTCCTATGAAATGGATTTGGAAGATGATTTGCTGAGATTAAGGATTTATTGAACACTCAGAAATTCTCTGTCACTGGAGAAAACTAGTCTTAGGATTACCTTGAATAGTTGAGCTTTTCTTCTTCATCACATTAAATAAGTTATATACCTTTACGTAACTGAGCCCTAAATATTAAAATAGCAGTAACATATTAATATGCTGAGCTGTAAAAGGCTCAAGTCAACAGCTTTTGACAATGCCAGTCTTACGGATAACCCACTGTTATTATGGGCTACTGAACTAGTTTGGATTATTTTGCTGAATTCACGCACCTACAATATTTAAATGGCAATGGAATACCCATCTCTGACAAAACTAAACAAAAAAGAGGGGATACAAATGAAGGACCATTTTGTATCTGTACATAAAAAATAGTTAGGATAGATATATAGCTGCTTTCTCTTAAGTCAATGAGAAGACTTGTACTAGTAGTATTTGGACAGGATATCATGTCTGCATCTTGTACTATGAATAACTACTACAAAGACAACAAAATACAGTGTACTAATTATTGCAACTGTCCTACTAATCAGTTTTGAAACTGTCTCCTTGCTATGTGTTTCTCAATAAAATTAATAAGAAATAATTAAAGTTGGAAAACTGAAAAAAAAGAATCTCAGATTATAAGTTCTTTTATTGGTTGTGAATATTTTCTGCTTACCATTTTTTAAAATTAGGTGAGTTTTCATTAAATTTGCTAGAAAGCATTTGAAAAGATAAATTTGTGTTCTCTTTTTGCAGAATTCAATGAATAGATACCTGAAAAGACAAATCTTCTGAAAGGACAAGAGAGTTTCTTCAGTGGTAAAATTTATGATGTTCTCCTTTCCTAAACAGTCTTTCAGGAATATAATCAGACTTACCAAGAAAGAAAATAGAAACAAATATGTAATATGTATGTGGAAATATTTCAATGTCTGAACATGTAACAGAAGGATTAGCAGTAAATGGAGATAAAATTGTTTTTGAGTCAGGTAAAAATCTGAGCTCCACTTAGTCTGACTAAAGTTTGTTAAGTAATCTTTTCAAAAAAAACCCAACTAATAGTCTTTCTGAGAGTTTTTCTTTTTTCTTATTTTTTTTTGCCTGAACCTTTTTCTTTTTCAAGTTTCATTTCCTTTTTTCTACTCACTTTGGGCTTAGTGTGTTCTTTTTTGAATTTGTTCACATATAATGTTAGGTTTTTTTACTCTAAATTTTTTTCAGTGTCATCACTTACAATAATAAACTTGCCTCCTAGAACTTTTACTGTATCGTATTTATTTTGGTAGAATATTGTCTCAAGATATTTTTGTGTTTCTCTCTGAGTTCTTTGACTCATTGGTTTTTTAGGACCATGTTGTTTAATTTTCTTTTCTTTGGTGAATTTCCCATACTTCTTCCTGTTAGTAATTTTTAACTTCATACAGTTTCATACTATAGTGACCAGAAAATACTTGATGTGATTTCATTCTTATTAATTTTTCAAGACTTATTTTGAGGCTAAATCTGATGAATCCTGGGAACATTCTGTCGAATGTACTTAACAAGAAGGTGAATTCTGCTACCATTGTTGAACAGAATATTTCAGAAACAGTTATTTCTGTTAGGTCAATAAATGTGGCTCAAATCCAAAGTTTTCTTCTTTTCTGTCTGGATGATCTATTCACACACTGTTGACTGCCACACTGTTGAAACTGAGTTATTGAAATTTCTTACCACTGTTTTATCTCTAGATCAAATATTTACATTATAAATTTGGGGATGCCAATTTTTGGCACAGAGACTTTTTATGCTTATAATTTTTATATTTTTTTGAATTTACCATCTCATCGCTATATAGTAACTCTAAAATGACAATAGTAAAACTGTACCTATTGCCTTGAGTATAAATAAGAAGACAGAATTAAAGAGAAACGTCTGTGTCCCTTGTTTGAGGAATCCCAAAGGTAAATAAGGAGCATAATGGAGGATAGATGTGGAAATAGGAAGAACATGTTTAAGTGGTAAAGGTGATGGGAAGACTAGAAAGAAAAAAGGTGATGGAAAGGAAGGGGAAAGAAAAAGAAAAATGGGAGGGAGAAATGTAAACAAAGCTTTTGTTAATGGGGGAGGGGAAGAAGAATTAGAAAGAGGGGAGAGGAATGGGGAAAGAAAAGAATTAAAATATATTGTATACAAGTACAAATTCCCAATGATGAATGTGATTAATATATATGAAAAAATATGTATCTATTTAAAAATAAATTTTAAAAAAACATAAAGAGAAAGCTTTGTATCTCTTGGCTGTCCTTGATGAATATAATGGTATTAAATTATACACTGAGCATGCCAGGCCCTAACAAGCAGATTGCAACTGGAAATCACAGAAAAAAATTTGAGCTGTTGTTTTTTTCTGGGACCATGTGCCAACTGAAAGGGTGAAGATGAGTGGCAAAATGACACCTTTGTTAACCTGACTCTAGATTTGATGATTATTGCTTGAAATGCCAGCTTCTTGGTTGGCTGTAGGAAAATATCTTTTTAATATTATACTCGTCAGCTTTTTTCCTTCATTTGCACGATAATTACACATTTATAGTACATTGCAAGTGTTTCTAGCTTAATTTGTTCTGAGAACTCTAGAGACTTGTATTTCTATAAGAAGAGTTAACCTTCTGAAGACATTTCTTTAGGAATATTTTGGTTCTGTTATTTTTGTACACTCCATATACATATAACAATAAGATATTTCAAATTAAATGGTGAGCACTGGCAAAATTGAATAATGATATTCAAGTCCAGTAACTTTTTAAATACTACTTCTATTTTGAGTATATCTTAATCGCCATAGTATTTGTTGTGTACATGTGGATTTTGGATTGACTGTTGTTTTTCTTATAAGTCATACTAATTTCCAATAAACTCCCAATTTTTCCTTTTGAAAAATTGTGTTCTTAGATTATTTTAAAATCTAACAGTTAATTCTGATCATCATCCTTCTTTTCCTCCATCTATTCTCTATACATGTCAATTAGTTAAAATTTTATCTTAGGAATAATACTAATATAAATTTCTTTCTTTTTTTTTTTTTCTGGAGGAACCAGGGATTGAGCCCGAGCTCAGGCCCTTACACTTGCCAGGGAAGAGCTTATTCCACTGAGCCAACTCCCTGGCTCCTATTTCTTTATTATAGTGTCTTATCCTGACCCTTTTGAAGATAGTAGAAAATATGAGGCAAAATTTAGAAATTTGGTGAAATCAATCCATAAATACATGACAATAATAAGAATTCATCAACATATTCCTGATCCATTATTTATATAAATGTTTATATTCATAATTATCCACATAATATCATGATCAAATTCTTTGGAGAACCAGAAATTTTTTGACAAAATTAGTTATCATAAATTAACTTAATATACAAAGACAAAACTCAATCAAAATAATATGTAAGAATTTGGGGTGGGGGGCAGGGAGATGGCTCAGTAGAATAAGCCCTTGCCTGGCAATTGCAATGGACTGAGTTCAAACCCCAGTTCTTCCAAAAAAAAAAAAATTTATCATTATATTCATTGATTTCTACAGGATCTTTAGTGTTATCCTTTTCTTTCCTCGTTGCATTAATTTTAGTCTTTCCTTTTCTGATAAAGATTGGCTAGGGATTTATCAATTTTATTTATTCTTTTAAAGGACTAACTCTTCAAATGATTCTTTCTATTTCTGCTGTGATCTTTATAATTTCCTTGCTTCTATGGGCTTTGGGCTTGACTTGCTCTTTTTTTTTAGAAGCTTTAGGTTCAACATTAGGTTTCTTAATTTGAGCTCACTAGATGTGAGAATTAACGATTAAAATTTCCCCTTCTACCACTACTTTCACTGTATTCCATAAATTCTGTTGTGCTGTATTGTTATTATCATTTAATTATAGAAACTTCCTAATTTCTCTGTGACCTATTAATTGTTCTGGAGGATGTTATTTAATTTCTCCGCTTTTATGAAGTTTTAGTGGTTTCTTTGATTTTCAATTTTGTTGCACTATGTTCTGAGAATATGCATGGGATAATTTTTTCCTAAGTTTACTCTGTTGTTTATATGCAGCATATTGTTGGATGTTGTTTTTGATTCATTCTGCCATTCTTTGTTTTTGAATGGTTAATTTATGGTTACAATTGTTATCTACTAACTTATCCTTATTATAGTATTTTCTTGTTGTTAGTTCCCTTTTTTCCTTCTATTTCATTGCTTGCCTTACCTGATGGATTCATTCTATAGGGATTAATAAAATTTTGTTTTCATTATCTTTTTCTAGAATATCTTTCAAAACTTTTGGAGTGGTATTTTGGTGCTCATGGATTTCTTAGATGCTCTTTGTCATAGAAGTATCTTATTTCACTATCAATTTTGATAGCTGCCTCCTTGGGGTATAGCAATGTAGGTTAGAAATTGTTTTCTTTTTAGCCTTGAAATACTTCACTGCAAGCTCTTCTTGACTTAAGGGGTTGGGTTGAAAAATCTACTGTGATTGTAGTGAGCTTTCTTTTATAGCTGATTTGTCTCTTTTCTCTTTTCTCTCAGCTTTTAATATTCTATTTTTATATTGAATTTCTGGCAACTTAATCTTATATGACTTGTAGCTTTTTCTGAATATTGATAATCATGGATAATCAGAATTTTGTATGCCTCACTTAAGTGTGTGTCACATTCTTTTTTTATGTTTGGATAGTTTTCTGCCATTACTTCTGTGTATAAGTTTATTTATTTATTTAATTTATTTTTTGGCAGAACTGGGCATTGAACTCAGGCCAGGGAAATGCTTGCCAGGGAAATGCTTATTCCACTGAGCCACCTCCCTGGCTCCATGCAAACAGGATTTTTGTTGTTTTTTTTTTGTTTGTTTGTTTAATTCCTTTATTTATTACAGTGTCTCGCTACACATCACGGATTCTTTTTTCGCGGGGGTGGGGTGTGAGCTCAGCCGGCCCTGCGGGGAGGGGCTGGCATGGCATGTAGTGCTGGGGCTCGAACCGCGGTCCCTGGGAGGCGCTCTAGACCGCTGAGCTATCTTGCGAGCCCTGTTGTTGTTGTTTGTTTGTTTGTTTGTCTTGTTTTATCCTTTGTGCTACATTCTGATGTTTTTATAGACTCTGACAAATCGTATGATGATCTTCTTTACATCATCTAGCAGCTCTTGGATTTATTTTTTTCTATCTGCTTCCTATTTTTAAGAAATCTTTCATTTGATAACCACTGTCTTCTAGATCTGGTAGTGTGTCTTCTAAATCTGATATTCTGTCCTTGCATTGGTCTACTTTGTTGCATATATTTTTCAATAGAATTTTAAAGCTTCTGTCTATCTGTTAAAATTTTTCTCATGGAGTCCATTTCTTTGTTCTGTTGAGCATTCATGGTTTCCATCACTTTCCTAAGCTTCTCTATTTTTAAAGTTTTTATGTGCTCTGGATTCAATAAAACTATGTCCTTCACTATGGCCATCATCTCTTTCACTATCTGTGAAACTATTTCTGATTTGATTTTTTTTCTAGAGCCTCACTTATCTGTTTTGTTACTTCTGTTCCTTCTATTTCAGAATGTCCAGCAGGATGGCTTCTGATTTCTTCTACATCATTGCCCCATGACTTTGCTGCAGTATGTTTTCATGTATTTTCAAAAATGGTTCTTTTCTTTTGATATTTGTAAACTTCTCAGGGTAGGTGGCTAGCTTTTGCTATTGGTATCAAGACCTTCATAGGAAATTACTACTTCTCTGAGATTCCTTCCAGGCACAGTTGGGTTTTAGCTTTTGAGTCTATGTTAAGATTCTGCCTCTTCATATTATTAGGCATGAAAAGTTGCTGCTTACTTCGCTGAGCACCCAGTTCATTGGTGCTGAACTGTGGTATTGTTTAAGATCCTCAGACAACCCCAGTATTGGTATACAAGGAAGAGCAACTGATCACAATGATGTCCCTCTGGCTACAATAATACAGTCAGTAATAATAATAGCATCAAATACAGTTTAGAAAATGACAAAAATTGGTGTTAATTTGCCACTTTAAACCATGGGTACAAGATTTAGAGTTATATAACAAAATAAAAAACAAATCTTAAAATTATATATATATTAAATAGGCCCCCAGTACAGTGGTTTGCCTTTAGAGAGGACATTGTAATGAGACAAGAATAAAAAGTAGAGATAAAGGAAGAAGGGCCAGGGAGATGGTTCCGTGGAATAAGTGCTTCCCTGGCAAGCACAAGGGCCTGAGTTCAGTCCCTGGTTCCACAAAAAAAAAAAAAGAGAATAAAGGAAGAGAAACAGTTTAGAAGCTAAAGGACAATTGAAGATTACCCAAGCTTTAACAACCTGGTGAGGAAAAATAAATAAATAAAAACCTAGGGAGGAAGAGAGGAAGATAGGAGGGAAAGAAAAAAGGAAAAGACCTAAACAAAGCAAAAATAAAAATAAAAAACAATGTTGACACTCATGAAGAAAACAACAAACAAGACAAGCTAGGTTTTGGAGTGATTAGTCTGGGTCCTGGTATGTGCGAGCTAAAGAAGCAGTTCTCATAAAGCCCCAGGTGTGGGTTAGAATAATTGTTGAGTATGTAGAGAAGAGCAGAGCGCTGAGAATGTACCTTGCAGTGTGGTGGTCAGCTACTGCATAGAAGCAGGTCGTGGTGTCCCACAAAACAAGTAAGCCAGGAAACAGTGCTGAGTATAGGAAAAGGTAGCAACCCCGAGTGCATGGAACAGGCAAGAGGTAGTCCACATATCACCTATGTTATAAGTTGCAGTAATGCTTTAGACTATTAGAATGTTTCAAGACACTAAGAAGCACTTTGAAAATAAGGCGTTCTGTGGTAGCTGCCGATGCAGTGTAGCTTTACGAAGGGCCTTGAATTTCAGGGTACAGTTTATGTACCAAGAGAATCATTATATCCAGTAAATGTTTTATCTTAGTAGAGGGGGATCGCCTTTAGTGCCACACTGGCAAGGTGTTGAGCCTTGCACTGCATGGGTGGTAAGAGCTCTGTGATTGCTGGGCAGCAAGAGCAGCACCGTGAGGACCAGCAGCAGCACCGTGTCTGAGCGGTCCTTCACAAAGCTACACTGCATCGGCAGCTACCGCAGGACTCTTTATTTTCAAAGTGCTTCTTAGTGTCTTGAAACATTCTAATAGTCTAAAAGCATTACTGCAACTTATAACACAGACGATATGTGGACTACCTGTTACTAGCTGTTTACAGCTCTGCATTTCTGTTATTATCAGCATCTTGTTCATGATAGAGTACAACTGAAGGTGAGGAGGTTAATATGTGTCTATGATTTTGTAGTGACCTTGTTTGCCACTGCCAGGATTTGTAAAATGAACCTGTGTCAGGCCCTCAAGACCGAACAAATGAAAGCTAAAATGAAGGCTGTTTGCCCTTTGAAAGGATAAAGAATGGAGGATCATGGACACACCTTTAATCAACTCCTTAATTCAAGCTTTTGTGTGTGTGTGTGTGTGTGTGTGTGTGTGCGCTCGCGCGCATCCATTTGCATGTGTGTACCTTTAATTGGGATTATAGATAAGCATGCTAAGAGGACAGTGGTGGGGGGCGTGTAAGGGAAATTGAAAGTTATTCTTTCTTAGTCAAGGAGAAAGGTAATTTAAGTTTCTCTAGTTCAAGGACATTCATTATGGAAAGCCACAGGCAAAAAAACATAAAAAGCCAAGTCTGCATTGGATTACTCACTGCGGGACCCATGGTAACTGTGTTAATATTTTAGATGAGATTCTGCTGCTGTGTGTAAATAACCATTTACAGCTGTCATTCTGTAAGGACTTATGCTCAGAAATTTACTGCTTTCTGCCTTAAAATGTTGCACATAAACACTTTTGGAAAATGTCATTGCAATTCAATAACTATTGGAGTTAATTTTTAAACAATTTTGCTTTGCAGAATTTGAAGGCTTTATCCCTTGTATTTCTTCTGCCATATTTATGCTAATATCAGAATATGCACCAACCATCCTATCTATGTTAGACTAGAAACACCCTGAGGTTAAGGGCAGTGTTTTGTCACTATATCATTGTCACACCTGGTAGAGTGCCTGGACTCTTGCTGGTCTCCTGTGACTTTCTTGGCCAGTGACTTTTTCAGAGTTTGCCTTCATAACTCCCCTGATGAAAACTGATGATGGTGGTGCCCACTGTCAGAGAACTGAAAACCCAATTGCTCAGAGCAGTCTCCAGAAATGGATAACAAGAAACTGAGGGTTTTCAAGAACAAAGCAAAGAGTTCTGCAATAATTATCACAGTAGCTTTGAAACCTGGATTGCATTCCTATCCTTTTTCTGTCCTGTACAAATTCCTTAGTGAGACAGCAAAACACATTTGAAGTTTGGGCTGTAGTATGAGACAAAGTATAATAACAGTACCAATAGGATTTCCTGTGCTTATTTAGTATCTCTTTTCACTGCAGGTTTGTTTGATTTTCTTTCTGATAATGGCCTCTTGTACTGATTCTTGGTATTCACTTGTCAAAACCCTAACTTTGGTTTTCAATGCTCAACTTCACTGCTTGAAAAACAGATTTAATGTAAGATACATAAATATGTAAGGATTTACAATACTGACGCACAATGGCCACCCGAGTGCCAGTAGGTTTACTTGCATGCTGGAGACTCAAAGGATCCAGCCTAAGGCCTTGTGTTCAGTATAGCATTCATGCAAATCCATATCAGGAAGCAGAAGGGTTTGTGCTGTAAAGCAAGAGAGAATGTTGAAGCTGAAAGTGAACCTTGAAGCTGCGCCAAAGAAGCAAGAGCCGTCCTTCTTCATCTCCCCTTTATTTCGCACAGGGTACAATGCTATTGGTTGCTGTCTCTTACACCCAGGCTGGGTCTTCTGTGTTCAGTAAACCCCCTCAGCCACATCCAAAAATATGCTGATCCAATTTCTGCAGGTGTTTCTTACTCTAGTGGACAGGTTCAGTGAACACATCTTCCATCTGCCAATGAATATTTCGGGTTAAGCTGTTGATTTCTTTTCTCTGAATTTCCATCTGCTTTATTTTCCCCTCTGTCCTAGTATTCCTGGTAGACTAGAAATTATGTTTTACTCAATGCAGTATAAAGTCCTGGCTCTTTTACTGTTTGTGGTGGGCATATCATTGATCTTCCTGTGTCTCTCTTATGTGTCACACAGGGAGCAGAACAGTTGCGTGTTCATATAGTTCTGGGGAAACAGTGACATAATATATGTACAGCACTGGGAACGGTCCCCAGCACATAATAAACACTCAGTAAATAATATCTGTAGTAGTGCTTCCTTGTGGTTGGCACCTTGTTCATAGTCAGTACTTGTTGACTTGAACAGGATGAGTTCACTTTTCCCTGGATTAGATAAGAATAAGGAAGTTAGCGCTGGGATAGGATGCGGCTGATGGAATAACAATGTGCTGGATTTTTGTTATGTCCCAGTATTGGGGACACAGCCTGAACAATAAAAGCAAAACTCTCTGCCCTTAGAGAGTATATTCCAGTGTGACTACAGAAAAGCATACAGCAAAGAAAGTAACTATAAACTGTAAACTGTCAAGAGAGAAAGGGCTGGAAAGGGGGCAGCAGTTTGTGTAATCTGAGATAAGTGGGAAAGGCCTCCCCAGGGGAGGAGGGTTTAACCAAAGACCAAAATCCAACCAGGCCCCAGCCCCGCAGAGAGGACTGAGGGAGCAAGCACAGGCCTGAGCACAGGCCCTGAGGCAGGAGGTATAGAAAAGCTCAGGTAAGCTAGGAATTTACAGGCTGTCCTCCAGGTCAGATGGCAGTAGTGCCAGTAGTTCTTTAGACAAGTGCTGGTAAAAAGTAGGAAACACTGAGTGGAAGTAGACACATAAGACAGAGAAGCAAAGCTAGAGGGGCGTGGTGAGCAATGCAGGGGAGAATAGACTTGGTCTGAGATGTGAGTGCTCCCTTACCACGGTGGTAAACGTGGACAGTGCTGCTGACGTGCAGGGGAAAGAGAATTTGGATTGGCCAGTGACCTGCAAGGGTAGATGGCTTCTTTATGCTGTGCTGATGCCTCGTTGGGCACAAGAGTGCTCCCGTGGGGTTGGAGAATACTGTGCCTCAGCTGCTAGGGTGTCTGTCGCTTTGCACCTCAGCAGGAGGAAACGCAAGCGATGCTCCATTGGGTGATTGCAGGAGCTCTTGTTTCCAACACATTTCAGGGTGTGTATGACAAATTTTAATTTATACTCATCATTACTCCTATAAGCATGAGTTGGAAACATGAAATTTCTATAAAATTAGCCTGATGTCTTAAACTTAAGCTTTCTAGTCTAAATGTGAAACTTATGTGTTGTCTTTTCAGTAACAACTCTGTCTTTCTTTTATAGGCTTCCTTCAGGATTTTACCTGTTCTTACAGTCTCTTAGAGAAAGCCTGACTGAACTTCCTTGTTAAATTTTAAAATTGTATTGAATGTTTTTGTAGAGTATTTCATTACTTTTACATCATGCCTTGTATGGTAATTTGAGCTCATATGAATGGAAAGAACTTTTTAAACAAGATTTTATGCTTACGGTTTTTTTTTTTTTAAAAAAAAACCTTTTGAGTAATATTCTTTTTATCTACTTTTTCAGTTTTCATAGTTTCCCCTTTGAACAGGACATGATATAAATACAGCCTCTGACATATGAATACATATATAGCTTGAAGGCTGGAGGCTATCCCCCACGACTATGTGTGAAATTATTTTCTCATCATTGTTACCGGGCAACAAATAAATATTCTGATGTTGTTTGCATTTATTATTGCAAAAGCACACCACAATTCAAAAGCTTTCTGGCAGTGCAAAATATGAAATAACTATAGATATTATTACAATCTGTTGGTGAAATTTTTACTGTATCAAAGATTTTTTAAAAATATATTACTTTTCATATCCATTCATGATTTTTAAAAATCCTACAGAAAATTGAAATAGATGGTCTTCAACACAAGCTGGTAACAGCTGTCTATAACAAACCAACAACCAACATCATACTAAATGGACAAAACCTGAATACTTTCACCCTTAAAATCAAGAACAAGATGAGAATGTCTATTCTGATTCAACATAGTTGTAGAAACTTTAGCCAGAGCACTTAGGAATAAATAAAAGGAATAAATATAGGAAAGAGGAAGTTATGTTATCATTATTTGCAGATGACATAATACCCTACCTCAAAAACTCCACTAGAAAACTGTTAGATTTAATAATAAAATTCAGTAGCATAGCTAGATATGAAGTCAACACTTAAAACTCAATAGCATTTCTGTATATGAATAACAAACTCACTGAAAGAGAAATTAGTAAAAAAAAAAAACACTTTTCACAATATCATCCAAAAAAAAAAGAAATTCCTGTCAATCTAATGAAGGACTGAAAAGTACAGTACTTGGTAAAAGTAAATAGAGAGTATCAGAAAATGGAATGATATCCCCTTGCTTTTGGGAAGGAAAAACCGTGGGTATACTCACAAAACTGTTATGCAGATTTAATGCAATTCTGATCAATTCTCTAATTTCTTTCTTTCTATTTTTTTTTGGAACCAGGGATTGAACTCAGGCCTTTGTACCTGACAGGCAAGTGCTTATTCTACTTAGTTATCTCCCTGGCCTAATGCCATTTTGTTTTCAATTCCCTAATTTCTCACAGAATTAGAGAAAACAATTCTAAAATTCATTTGGAACCAGAAAAGACATAGACTAGAAAAGGCAATTCTGGTCCACAAAGACAAGGCAGGCAGCATCTCAATCCCTGACTTGAAATTATACTAGGACTAAAACAAAAACAGAAGCCTAGCGTCGTACTAGAAAGAAAAAGACCTGAAGATCAGTGAAACAGCTAAAAGATGCAGAAACAGCTCCAGACATACTCAGCCACCTTATCTTTGACAAAGGTACCAAACATTCACTAGAAGAAAGATAGCCTTTTTAATACTTGATGCTGGAAAAACCAGCTTAAAGAAGGATAAACTGCACATTAAAGATTAAAATTGGACTTTTCACCATGCACTAAACTAAATTCAAAAATGGATCAAAGATATAAATACTAAAATAGAAACATTAAATTTGGTAGATGATAGAAAAGGTAAAATTTTTGAAGACATTGGTGTAGACAAAGACTTTGTGAATGAAACCCTAATTGCATAGGAACTATCACAAAGAATCAACAACTGGTATCTCATCTTATTAAAATTGTTTTGCACAGCAAGTGAAACCACCAACAGAATGAAGAGATAACCCACAATGTGGGAAAAAATATTTGCCATCTGTTCCTCAGACCAAGGATTGATATATATATATATATATATATATATATATATATATATATATATATATATTACATATAATGAACTAAAGAAAAATAAAACCTACCAAATTTAAAGACCCAATCCACAAATGGACATCTAATATGAATATACACATCTCAAATGAACAAATACAAATAGCAAATAAATACATGAAAAAATGTTCAAAAAGTGTTCAACATCACTGGTCATTCAAGAGATGTAAATTAGGGGCTGGTCTGATAGCTCAGAGACTAAAGACTGCTTAGGCATCCACAGGGTCCAGAGGCTCTGTCCCAAACAGGCTGTGCTGGCCCTACTCCCAGGGAACACTGGGAAGTGAATAAGACTGGGCATGGTGGCACATGCCTATACTTTCAGCACTTGGAAGACTGCAAAACAAGAAGAATCACTATAAGTCTGATCTATGTAGTGAGACCCTATAGATCCTGTACTAAATACATTTTTTAAAAAAATGCACAAGAAATATAAATTAAAACAACACTGAGATTCCATCCCACCAAAGAGGGAATGACTACTATGTTCAATTGTCTGTCCAATCTTGAAGAACTATACCTGTTAATATGAGCCACAAATTTGACAATAAAAATAGGTAATATCACAACCATTGTTAATTTACTATTCTTGCTTTAGGGGATTTTTGACCACTCACTGCTGCAATCACTATAGTTTGAGCTGTGTAGAGATCCTGTACCAAATAAATAAATAAATAAATAAATATCTTTTTCAACCAATAACAAATGCTAGAGGGGCTATTGGGGAGAAAACGCTTTCTCTGCTGTTATTTGGAGTGTGTACTGGTGCAACCACTGTGGAAATCAGTGTTGAGATTCCTCAAAAAAACTAGGATTGGAGTTCTCATTTGACCCAGCTATTCTCCTTCTGGGTATCTTCCCAGAATTAAAAACATCGTACCACAATGATATATGTTCACTCCTGTTTATAGCAGCACAATGTGTAATAGCTAGATCTTGGGAACCACCCAAATGCCCACCAACCAAGGAATGGATAAAAAGATGTGGTCTTCTATACAATGGAGTATTACTGAGCCATAAAGAAGGATAAACTGCAGACTTTTATAGGTAAATGAATGCAATTTGAGATAGTATTCACAAGTGAAATAAACCATAAGCATGTGTGTAAATGTATTGTCTCCCTAGTGGGAGAAGTTGAAAAAGTAAATAAGATACAAAATGTACAATAGACTTTCTGCTGGTGGACACTGTGGAGGAAGCATCGTCAGTCTCTCTTCCGATTGTCATCATGTCTAAGTCAGAGTCTCCCAAGGAGCCTGAGCAGCTACAGAAGCTCTTCATCGGAGGGCTGAGCTTTGAAACAACTGATGAGAGTCTCAGGAGCCATTCTGAGCAATGGGGCACACTCACAGACTGCGTGGTAATGAGAGACCCGAACACCAAGCATTCCAGGGGCTTTGGGTTTGTCACGTATGCCACTGTGGAGGAGGTGGATGCAGCCATGAATGCAAGGCCACACAAAGGGAACGGAAGAGTTGTGGAACCAAAGAGAGCTGTCTCAAGAGAAGATTCTCAAAGACCAGGTGCACACTTAATGGTGAAGAAGATCTTTGTTGGTGACATTAAAGAAGATACTCAAAAGCCAGGCGTGGTGGCGCATGCCTGTAATCCCAGCACTCAGGAGGCTGAGGCAGGAGGATTGTTGTGAGTTCGAGACCAGCCTGAGCTACAAAGTGAGCTTAAGGCCAGCCTGAACTGCATAGTGAGACCCTGTCTCAAAAAGACAAAAAAAAAAAAAGAAGATACTGAAGAACATCACCTATGAGATTATTTTGAGCAATATGGAAAACTCGAAGTGATTGAAATCATGACTGACCGAGGCAGTGGAAAAAAGAGGAGCTTTGCTTTTGTAACCTTTGATGTCCATGATTCTGTGGATAAGACTGTCATTCAAAAATGCCACACTGTGAATGGCCACAACTGTGAAGTGAGGAAAGCCCTGTCTAAGCGAGAGATGGCTAGTGCTTCATCTAGCCAAAGAGGTCGAAGTGGTTCAGGAAATTTTCGTGGTGGTCATGGAGGTGGTTTTGGTGGCAATGACAGTTTTGGTTGTAGTGGTCGAGGTGGCTTTGGTGGCAGCTGTGGTGGGGGTGGATATGATGGCAGTGGAGATGGCTACAATGGATTTGGGAGGAAACTTTGGAGGAAGAAGCTCTGGGCCCTATGGTGGTGGAGGCCAATATTTTACCAAACCACAAAATCACGGTGGCTATGGTGGCTCCAGCAGCAGCAGTATTTGTGGCAGTGGCAGAAGGTTTTAAACACTTCCAGGAAACAAAGCTTAGCAGGAGAGGAGAGCCAGAGAAGTGACAGGAAAGCTGCAGGTTACAACAGATTTGTGAACTTCAGCCAAGCACAGTGGTGGCAGGGCCCCACTGCTACAAAGAAGACTTGTTTTAGACAATACTCATGCGTATGGGCAAAAAACTCGAGGACTGTATTTGTGACCAATTGTATAACAGGTTATTTTAGTTTCTGTTCTGTGGAAAGTGTAAAGCATTCCAGCAAAAGGTTTTAATGTAGACCTTTTTTGCACCCCTGTTGATTGCTAAATGTAATAGTTTGATCATGATGCTGAATAAATGTGTCTTTAAAAAAAAAACAAAATGTACAATAGATATTGTAAAATGGGAAGAAACTTCAAAAGGAAAGAGAAATTGGGATAGAATGGAGAAGAGAGGGAAGGGAAAAGCTATATCTAGATAAATAGATAGATGATAGATAGATAGATAGATAGATAGATAGATAGATAGATAGATAGATAGATAGATGATAGACAGACTGCTAATTTCTCAATGAAATTAGTTCATTGAAAAGAAAGGTTTGTGCTAATATTGTTTGGACAATTAAATGCCAGTGTCTTGTACTCTGATAACAATACACAATCTGCTAAGCATTGTTAGCCTCTTATTATCTTGCTTTGAAATTTTGTTTTATTTTTTCACTTTCACAAAAAAAATCACTTTTCAAATAAAAGTACAGTCTCTATAATTTATAATTTGCAGAATATTAGTGTTTCTTAACTAGAACAAAATTATGCCTGATTTATTGTAATACCAAATCATTTCTCATAAAATTTCAATACTATTCCAAAATATTAATAATTATTCCACTTTTTTAAAAAGTTCCACATTTTAGGCATAACTGGAAATATTTCATATAGTTTCTACTTGCAGTGGTATTTTGATGTAAAATTAATATGACTTTCACTGAATTTAGGAGTGTGAGTATGAAGTATCAGAAATTGTGAAAAATGTTATCCACTGTTAGAATGAGAATGAATGAAATTTAGCCCTGTGTATATTTAGAAAATTCTCTGTGTAAGCTATGAAATTAGAACTATTATTATTACTTTATGTATTTGGTACAAGGTCTTATTACACAGTTCATACTCATTGTGGTCTTCTTATATTCAGTCTCACCAACATTGGGGTTACAGGTGTGCAGCACCACATCCAGTGTCAGTGGCCAGCTCAGCATGTCCAGGGCTGGGGCTGGTGTGGCATATGGTACCAGGGATCCAAACCTGGTCTCTATGAGTTCAAGGTCAGCCTGGACATATAGTGAGTTCCTGGCCACCCTAGAAAACAGAAAGACTATCTCAAAAGTAAGAAGAGTGTCTAAGTTGAGGTGGACATAACTCCAGAAGATACACCTCATATTAGATGTAAGACTGATCTCTATCTGATGCAGAGCTTTCCAGCTCTGCAACTAGATACCTAAGAAAATCAAATTTAGAGGGAAGGTTTATTCTGGCTTCCAGTTTCAGAGGGCTCATTCCATGGTCACTTGATGGTTGTGTTTAGGCCGTGGTAAGGTTGAGCATCACAGTGTGGAGGCCATAGTAAAACAGAGCTGCCTACCTCTTGCTGGCAGGGAAGGAAAGACTGAGAAGGAGCTGTCCTGAGTGTCTCCTGGAGGGCAGGGCCCTTAATGGCATAACTTTCTTCCACAAGACCCTGCCTGTGAAGAGTCTACATCCTCCCAAACAATACAGGCTAGCAACTGAGCCTTTAGGATGTGGCTTTGGGGGACATTCTAACTCTAAACCATCAGAAGCAGAAACAGTGATGTTGGTTAAAGAACTGAAAGAGCCATGTGGGAAAATTGCAATCAGTTATCTTTCACAGAGCCCACACTGCCTGCCTTTTCTCCCATCTGGTCAGCTAAAGCAACCAAGCTGTCTGGTCAATGGAAGTCCTCTCTCCTATGTCCTACATTTTTTTTAACACTCAGATGTGTTCTGAATTTTGAGCTCAGTTTAGAGTAGATGTTAAACCACATTGTGAAGGGAGGATGTTACAGTGCCCTCAGGGTGGCTTAATGCTTTATTGGTGATTCATTTTCCATAGCTTCCTAAGGTTTACACCTGATGTGTATAAGACCAGCCCCCTTCTCCAGTTGGTAATACAGCACTGGCAATAAAGATAAGATACAGCCAAAGAAAGTCAAGTTTATTGAACTTGATGTACACCAGCTCTTTATTCTCATATATAAATACGGGAGTTTATATGTAGACAATTTAAAAAGAAAATCTAGAGGATATATTTGTTTTGACTGCTTATCAGATTACCATTATAAGGCTCAACTGTATTTTATTTTTTACTAGAGTGATTCATATCTCAAACTGGTGTTAACTAGACTGTTAAAAGTATATCCAATGTTTTGTTAATTCACTGCATATGGCCATTTTCAAATACCTTTCAAAATCACATTAATTGATGCCTTTGGGGGAATATAAGTTTTTCTCCTTTCCACACAAGACATTCGAACTTAGTAACTGTGTTCTTTGTACCTCCTGTGTGCAGCTTTTGATTTATAGTAATCTAAAATAGATTTCTATAAATAACCACCAAAGGAAAAATATTAAGCTATAGCAAGCTTTTATTTTATTGTAAGTATAATAATTTTTCAATTAATTTCTATGACTGGTTATAACTAATTCATTTTACAATCTTCCATAATTGGATATAAAAATAATTTAGCAAACTTTCTCCAGTTTTTTTAATGTAACTTCTGTAGTCAGATTTGACAATGATCAGCAACATAATTCCAAAATTCGTAGTATATTTGAAACATTTAGGGGTCAGGGAAATGGCTCAGTAGAATAAGTGCTTCCCCGGCAAGCACAAGGGTCTGAGTTCAATCCCCGGCTCCACTAAAAAAAAAAAAAAAAAAAAAGTATATTTGAAAGATTTAAGTTTGAATTTGTTTGGTGTTAAGTGAAATCATGAACAACGCTGATCCTCTATGTTCTGTTTGACTTTTTCCTTTCATCACCTATCAGTAAATGTAAAAATGTCAGGAACAGCTCAGCTGACTGCCTTTGAAGAACAATAATTCAAAATAAGAACAAGTTGATAGAGTGGTAATAAGGTTTGGCAACAGCTTTCCCAAGAGATGTTTTATGGAAAAATGATGGAGGGCTGTCCGTCGCTGCACACGGAATGCTGACATTCTTCACTTTAATAGCAAAGCGTTCATCTTCTGCACCTGCTGCAGTGTATGACTAGCTGTCATGTACTCCAACAAAAGAGAGAAAACTGTCATTATGATTTAAGAAATATGCACTGGCATAAAACAGCAAAATATTTTGAATAGTTAAGATTTATTTTTCTTGTGCTGTTGTGCCTGTTTTCTACAGTCATTTGTTTTGTTTAGTAGCCTTAATATTTTCTTATTGAATTCATCATTATAGAAAGCTCTTTCAATTATTAAAGAGCAACCATACATTCCTGATGAGGAAAAGATTAATACATTGATGATTCCTTAATTTTCATTACTATGTAACAATCTGAAGCATCTAGATAAAATGTATATTCAGTTTTTTGAGAAGGATTTTTTTTTTTTTTTGCAGGCTCAGGCTGCCTTAAGGGTGGGTCTGGTGTGGCATGTGGAGCTGGGGAACGAACTATGGTCCCCCACACCTGGATTTGCTCATGCAGGCGCTTAAACAACTGAGTTGCTCTTGGGAGGCTATAAACAGGCGAATCACTACAAGTCCAATCTAGTAGTGAGACCCTGAACACCCTGTAAACCCTTCCCTAAAATACAAAAAAATAAAAATTAAAAATCAAAAAAAAGAGCTGAGCTAACTGGCAAGGCCCTAAATTCAGTTTTTAGTGTGCAACTGAGACATAAAATTTATACTTGATGAATTTAAAATTTATTCCTAGGTTTTCACTAGTTGAAATAACTCAAATAAGAGAAAAATAAAATGTATTTTGAGATTGTCCATTTGGAAAACAAAAGCTCTTAACAAGGTTTTGGATTCTTCACATTCTAACTACAGACCTGATGCTTTAATTGTGTTAACATTATGGAAATGCAACCGTCTTTTGTTAATATTTCTATTCCTGAATGTTGCTCCTTTTCTGGGTAAATGATGAAAGAAGATTGTGAAGACACTTATGTTTTTCTAGCAAGTGTTTCCTCCCATGGCATTGTACATGCTGATTTTTCTTCTGTTGCTGTCTTTCAACTTTTAGTTTTCCTTTTAAATATATGCAAGAAAAATATGCAAGAGATTTTTAGGATTATTCATACACAAACGCATGCATCAAGTGTATACATACATATACATACTTGCAGTTTGACTCAACTCTTAACAAACATTTTTGAATGAGGCACCCAAAGCAATTTTCTTCATTGAGAACATTCACCGCCAGTGTTTAAAGTGTCTTTGGGCCTCTCCCTTTGAAATGCAGGACATAATAGCCTGCAGAACATTTTAAATATATAAATATTCAGTAGTGTAGACCATCAGTCTTTGAAGGTGTTGAGAAATGGGGACCAAGAACTTGTTCTGAAATACAAGAAAGAAAGGCATTCAGAGCTGTATGCGATGAACCGGTAATTGATTATTTCAAATGATTTACTTTTGGTCAAAGTCAGGGATTGGGTATAAAGGACTTGTTGTATGTGGGGGACAGGAAAACTAAAAAGCAGAGAAGAAAAGGAGGAGCCCAACCTGACTATGACAGCAATTTGAAAAGAAAAATCTAGAGTGGTTTCAGCAATTGTTGAAAGAAGCTTTCCATAGTGACCATTTTTGAAAGTGCTATCATTCATAACTACTGGAAACCCATTGAGCAATGAGGTTTTATACATTTTCATTTATGTTTCTGAGTCCATGTTACCCATATTGAGATTTAAATTAAGGCCAAATCTGATTCGTTCTTCTTTTTAGAAATGATTTCATTAAGAAGTAGCAATGAGACAGTTTCAAAACAGGTTAGTAGGTTAGTTACAATAATTATTACATTGCATATTGTTGTCTTTGTAGTACTCATTCATAATATAAGGTACAGGCATGATATCTTGTCTAAACACTATTAGTTCAAAACTTTCTTTTCATTGAACTAAGGGAAAGCTGTATATCTATGCTGATACATATGTATATATATTCACTACAAAATGGACCTTCATTTACATCCCCTTTTTTTGTTAACGTTTTTCAGAGATGGGTTTTCCATTGCCATTCATATATTATAAGTGCATGAATTCAGCAAAGTAATACAATATAGTCCAGTAGTCTAAAATAAGCCCTTTCATCTACAAAGTGTGGATCTGGCCAAAAACCTAACTTCTCTACCTTATACTATCCTGCTCAATTGTTAGTGGAGAGGCATCTTTTTAGCTTGGAAACGTTTCTGAAAACGTCCATGAAGATGACTCCAGGAAACATCCACTTTGGACAAAGGGAACAGAGCAATTCAGAGAAGACGGATGATGCCTGTGTTCACCACTTTTCCATCCAGTACTCTGAGAAGTTCTTGCAAAAGGGATCAGAAATGACCACTTTAATACTATCTGCCAGCTAAAATGTCATACTAATTGTCCAAGCTTCTTCACATCTGATCTCAAGAGATTAAGTGGCAGTAAACTTGGTATTATGGCTTGTATCTATATGTCCTTTTAAAATCTCATGTGCTCCTAGAGGAGGAGATGGATTTTAGTCCATCTGCAAGCTATGAGCCAAAATAGATAATTCCTTTAATCTGTGAGTGTAGAGTATTTCTCCCTTCAGTGAGAGAATAATTCAAGCAACCTGGGGATAAAGCTTTAGATTTAGGGAATTTCATTGCTCATTGAACTCTAACACTCATTTGTTAGTGATCTTGCCAAATGACTTCAAGAAAATGGTACTTTTCTCATTCTTGGATGAATCTTTTCAGGTATATAAATACCAGTGCTCTGTTTTGTAGGCAAAGTACTTAAACAGGAAGACAACCAGAGCAAAAAATAAATAAATAAGACCAAGATCATATGGTATTAAGAGGTAGAGCTAAGACTTAAAGCAAGAACCTTTCGTTGAATAAGAAGCTGCTTTTTTGGGGAGATAACAGCTCAACATTTTCCTTTAAATTTATCTAAAAGTAAAAAAGGTTATTATGCTAGGAGAGACTTTCTGTGTCACTGACAGCAATTCTAGAGGGAAACATTCTCTCAATTGTGTCAACAATAAAAATCTATGTTTGGTTTGAAAGTTAAGAAAGGATTTCCTGTTTGTGTCCTTTTTGTTTAGTTCAAATACTGCCAGGGGCATCCAGCTCAAATGTTTACTTTGTGCATCACTGAAAATTATTAGGGCATAAGTTTATATTAACGGTAGTCTTCTGGAAAATAAAATGCTAAAACTCTAGGGAACCATGCTCCACCTTTAGAAATGGTTTTATATCCAATATTTATTTCTAAAAATAATAGTTTATGTACAAACACGATGAATTCCAAATAACTACCATAACAATATTGTGTACCAAATATTAAATAATGACAGTGGACACTGTGCACCAGGCTTGCAGATTCTAAACTAATAGATCCTTTCATCCCCCCTTGCACTGCTGATCTGTATTACCTAAGGGATTATTTTAAAGGATAAGTTCAGCAAAAACATCCATGAATATTTGCAAAGATTTGCAATGGCCAATGTGGCTTATTTTTGTCTATGGGGAAGATAGCAAAATAAAACATTCTTCAGGCAAAGGCTTATCCAAGAGTCTCCCATTCTATGGAACTTCACCTTAAAGATGCCTTGGAAAGGACCTCCAAAAGAACTCTCAGCAGACTAGAATCATACACATTCTAATTGGTTGCACTAAGGCAAAATTAAACTTTGAAATTTCTTAGTTGTTAGAACCATTTATAATGTTTCATAAAACTGATACATATTAAACAATGTTAACAGATGATTGTTATGGACTATTGGGCTATGTTGGGTTATTTTGCTGAATTCAAGTACCTACAATCTTGAGACTGGTATCAAGTATGAAAGGGTTTTTTTTTTTTTTTGGTAAAATTTAATAGGTTTATTTAAAACTTATTTCTCACCTTGAGTATGCAAAATACAAACTTCGCAAAATATTAATTTACTTCATAGTTTGCAAATATACAAAATAGAAGTTTGCTTAAATTTATATTACATATTTATGGAGGCAAGGAACTATATAGAAAAAACACACTTGTCCTGTTTAAGGCATACTTGGGAATAATCCATTCTACAAATTCTTGCATGTCTGAAACCACAGTGCACAACAGACTGCATAAACACATTACAGAAGTAAACTAGGTATGTTTACCTTGCTTAGATCATGACTGTAGACTAGAAGGCAAAAACAGACTTTCCTTGTCAAAATGTGCAGCAGTCTGAGAAGAACTGTGGCATCTTCACTTGGGCCTTTAAAAGCAAGACTCTTCCCAGCTCTTGGGAGGCTGTGAACAGGGATCACTGCGAGTCTGACCTAGTACTGAGGCCCTGAACACCCTGTAGACCCTTTCCTAAAATACGGAAAGAACCAAGACTTATCAAGCACCATCACGTAAGTGATTAAAATGTTTTCTGTACCTGAATTTCTTCCTCTTATAACATGCTTTTAGACGGCAAAGAAATACAAGGTGATCTTTATACTTATATTACACTGAAACAATTCAAGAAAATCTTCTCACCCTCTCCACACTTGAATCTGATTTATATCCTGATATCTACAACTTCCAGTCCCTCCCATGTGTTTGTAAGTCCGGGCATGTTCAAGACATTTAGAACTGGAAGGATAGAAGATCCAGTCACAGAACTCAAGTGTTCTTTGATTCCTCCCCCACCCCCATGGGTTTCTCCTTTCTCCTGATTATCCACTCACAGGCTGACTTGTGGGGAGACAGTGTAAAAGGGTTTTGGAAAAGAAAACACTGAGTTCTCTCCGGGCAGTTAGGGTGGTGTCACTCTGGGGTCTAAAAGTACTTCTTCATGTGTAAGGAGAGGTGGTCCAACCTGGAAAACGCTTGGTCGCACTTCTGGCACTGGAAGGGCCGGTGCCACGTGTGCTTGCGGTAGTGCCTGGTCAGTTCATCAGAGCAGGCGAACTTCCACCCACAGCCGTCCCAGTCACAGTGGTACGGTCTCTCACTGCTGTGGGTTCGCAGGTGTGCCTTGAGATGAGAGCTCTGTGTATAGGTTTTGCCGCAGCCGGCATAATCACAAGGGTAGGTGGCCGTCCTTTTCCAGGGCCACGACCTTCCCCTCTTTGGGTTTAGCTCTTCTGGCTGGCAGGAACCGGTGGCAGGAGCCCTTGCTAGTGAATCGGTGAGATTTGAGACTGCATTTGGTCCTGCATCAGGGGTGGGTAGTTGGGTGCCGGATGGGGAGGAAAGCCAGGGGCAAATGGTAGTGCAGGGTAATAAGCGCTGGTGCCCAGCAGTCCTTGGGACCCAGGGTCGGGTTAGTCTTGTTGGGGCGCTGCCACCCAACGGGGACGTCCTGTGCACTGGGCAGGCACTGGCTGCTGGGCGGCGGCCCAGCGCCCAGGTGGGCCTCGGGGGCCGGCCGTCGGGGCTGTCTTCGCTGATGCCGACGACCCACGGGCGCGCCTCCCGGGTGCTCAGTGACGCCTTCCGCTCCAAGCTGCCCATTAGCCCGCCGCCTGGCCACGGCTGGTTCGGTGGAAGGTACACCGAGTCCAACTCGGGCCACAGGAGCTGGTCCAGCAAGTCATCCGAGGGCCTCACGCTGTTGGCATCCGCCGTGGCAGGGGCGCTGACCCCCGGCAGGACGGCAGCCCGCCGTCAGGGCTGCCTGGGGCCAGGCCCGCATGGTCCCCGGCGCACATGGAGGTGGCTGACGCTGCTGGCGCAGGGCGCGCTGGCAGGACTGCTGCTTGCTGGGGAGGACGAGGCTGACACCCAGGGCCTGGTGGCGGCCGCATACTCCTGATGTGACAATGAGTTGGAGAAAATGACAGGTACGCCTGGAAAGTTGTTGAACTCCTCGACTCTCTGCCCGGTAGGTGGGCTGGGATGCGAGCGCCAAACGCGGCGCCTGCGCAACGGTACAGGTCTGCAGCCACGGCCGACCCTGCAGGTTATAAGGGTTGCAAGTCGCCTCAGGTAGGAGAACTCCTCCTGCCAGCGGTTATTCAGGGCACCTGCCCGACGTAGTGTCGTCTCCCTCCCTGCCCGGCTGGACAGGAACGTGGGGAAGGACCGGCGCGGTGTGTCCCCAGCAGCCATGTCAGACTCACCAGATGGCTGCTTCATTAATGTGGGCCAGAAGGTCCGCTGCAGACCAAGCGGCCAGGATACCTGAAGTCCGGAATTAACAAAGACAGAATACAAAGCAAAACAAAACTACCAGGGCCTGCCTTGCTGGCCCCACTCCCTGGAGTTTGACTCTCAGAGATTGAGATTGGGCTGGGCCTGGTGGCTCAAACCTGTAATCCCAGCTCTTGGGAGGCAGTAAACGGGAGGATGTCTATGAGTCCGATCCAGTAGTGAGACCCTGAACACCCTGTAGACCCTTCCCTAACAACGAAAACAAAAAACAATAAACTTAGAAATGAAATCAAAACCCTCAAGCCAAAAAATGCCTAAGATCCTTCTTGGATTAAATATAAACTGTGAGTATCTCTTTTTTAAAAAGTTCCTTTGTTGGCCGGGGAGATGGCTCAGTAGAATAAGCGCTTCCTTAGCAAGCACAAGGACCTGAGTTTAAAAAAAAAAAGTTCCTTTGTATACAAAAATTCTTAGCAAAGTTGTAAACTCTTATAGACAATCAGCAAGGCAAGCAAGTAATTTCGTATCCTTGTTGCACTCTCTTCAAATCACGGTGGCTGTGGATGTTGTTGTGGGTGCAGGGGCCCTAGTCCAGAGATGGGTGGGTTGGTCCCACCACGTGGGAAGGGCCAAGGCTGCGCGGAGTTGCGAGCTGGACTGGTCTGTAGGTGATCATGAAAGGGTTCTTTAAAGACTTCTCCAAATACAGCTTCTCTAGCAGAAATGGAACACCTATCTCTGACAAAACAGAAAAGGGGGATATAAAGAAAGGACTATTTTGTTGTAAAAAAGTATATGTATATACAAGATAGGATAGATATAGTTACTTTCTCTTAGTAATATTGTTTAGAAAAGATGTCATGTCTGCATCTTGTACTATGAATATCATGAAGACAACAATATGCAATATATTAATTATTGTACCTGTCCTACTAACCTGTTTTGAAACTGTTACATTATATCTTTTTTCTCATTAAAATGAATAAAAAAAGAGAGATGGTTAGTGTTGTAACTCAAAAATCAGATGACAACGAGGCAAGTCCAAAAGGAAAGAAGCGCTTTATTTTAGGTGGTACCCACTGGGTAGCCTCTCCATGTGAGAAGGAGAAGGGCCCCCCCGAGGGCTGGGTTGTTGGGTATTTTATGTCTAAAACCCGCAGGCTGGGAGGGGTAAGCAAGCATCGTCACAGAAGCTAAAATGGCCGTTAGGGGAGTACGGGGACAATTTTGTTGGGGAGACAAATATTTTATCTATATTAGGGAACTTTGTGGCTCAGGGTATGGTCTCGCGGGATGGGGTGAAGGGGGCTGAGGCAAGCTGCGTTACAGAAGCTAATTGCATTGGTTAATAGGGGTTGACCTTTACATTGATTGGCTCAGTGAGAAGGGAATATTCTGACAGAATAACATATTTCTGTAATGCTTGAGTAACCTTGGGGGGAGCATCTTGTGGCCATTAGGGGTTAACAGGGAAACTTGAGCAAGCAGGTTACAGAAGCCAATAGCAATTGTTCCTTTGTCAAGATTGATTGAGGGTCACCTGGAGGTTGCTGAGGCTATAGAGCAACCTTGTGGTTGCCTAGTTCCATGTAACTTTCCCAAAACATGTAGCAACAGGTGAAACAAAGGGCTAAGATGGAGCTAGTCTAGCGTGGCTTGGGACTTTTTAGAAGTTAAGAGAGTCAAGGGGGTACGGGGAGCTAGTTGATTGGTGGGAGTTTTCTCGGGTGAGCGGGGTTACATAAACCTAAGGGGGGGTGCTGTTGCCAAGGGAGGGCAAGAAACAGTTTGTCTAAGGTCAGGCCCCAGCGGGAATAACGGGTAATGGCACCTGGCAGGTTCTATTAAGAATAACAGGATATGGGGGAAGGGCTCGACACCCAAGTGGGTTACAACAGTTAGTAGGTTGTACTATTTTATATGCTTTTTGATATTTTAAAAGTATACCATCTTGTTTAAAGATAAATATATTTTGCAATCCATTCATTCTGAAGAGCGTTTTGTTAACTTTATGAAAGGTTGGTTCTCAAATCCTACTCAAGATAGAACTTTCGCCATACTTTTCCTTTCTGGAAAAATTATTCAATATATGTTGTTACCAGTTTACAGAATGACAGGAATAAAACGTCATGTAGCTTTATGTTAAAGTACTGTCACAACAGTAGATAAGACAACAAAACATTCTCTTTCCCCCAAATCCTCTCCCTTCACCTCCTTCATTCTCTTTTACTTCTCCCAGTTTGTCCAAGAATATTCCAATTCATGTTTGTTTCTTTGGTGTAAGTAAAACTAAAGTTCCCTCAAGTAAGCACACTTATTCACTACCATTAGCCTTTAGGAAAATTGAAAATGAAACCAAGTAGAGATATTTATGAGAATAACCAAAATTAAAAGTAGTAACTATTCTAATTATGGATGAGGATGTGGAGAAACCATAATTTTACACAGTGCTGTGAAAAAGATAAAATGACATAACCACTTTGAAAAATTATTTGATAGGTTTTTTGAAACAATTAAAATACCAATCCTGTATAATCCTGTAATTCCACCTCCAGATATTTACATAAGAAAAATGGATACAAATATCCATACTAAGACTTGTACATCAATGTTCACAGCACCTCTGCTTATAATAATCCTAAACTGGAAAGCGGAATGTCCATCAGCGGGAGAATGGATGTACAGGTCATGGTTGATCACACAATAGAATATACTCAAATAAATAGCAGCAGCTGTTTTTGTGCAATCTAGTTACAGGAATGGAGTCAAATAATAAATAACATAGTATAGGTGTTACTTGCATTTCTCATTGCCCAGACAAAAGACCCAATGCACAAAGTTAAAGGGGAAAGATGTATTTGGCTCACAGTTTGTACAGGTTTCAGCCCACAATCGGCTGGCTCCAAGGCAGAGTGGTACATGGCAGACAAGGATCACAGAGGAGAAACAAGTAGCAAAGCAAGCAAGCAAGGGACAAGATAAGCCTCTTTCAGTACCTTATACTTATCCAGGCAACTGGCATTACTGCGGTGCCAAACCAGTCAGTGGGCTGATTTAATAACTGCCTGCACTTACTCCTAGCCTTGTACCATGAGTCAGTCACAGTCTGTAGATCCAGCCATCTCTGAGAAAAGCCCAACTATGATTGCACGAGCTTTTGGGGGCCAGGGGGACATCTAGACACAAGCCATCAGAGTGTATCACTCTATTTAAAAGTCTAGAAAATAGCAACCATCATAGAGGAAACCAGACCAGTGGCTGCTTAGGAATAGGAAAGGGATAAAAGAAAAAAAGATTTAAAAAGAGGCTTAAGAAGAAATTTTAGGTGATGGATATATTATCTTGACAGTGGTACTATCACAGGTATCAAAACTCATCAATCTGTATAATTCAAGTATGCAGTTTATATATGCCAGTTATATCTCAGGCATTTAAAATATACTTCCACCTTTCTACCTCAGAAAAATTTTAGTTTGAGTCCTACTAATATTCTCTTTCTTAATCTGGAAGCTTGTTTAATATTTTTTTTTTTTTTTTTTTTTTTGGTGGAACCACGGATTCAACTCAGACCCTTGCACTTGCAGGGAAGCACTTATTCTACTGAGCCATCTTCCCAGCCCTTGTTTAATAAATTTTTAATCTATGTACTCTACAGATTCCTTTAGTGTCCAAAAAATCTAGTCACAGTGTGTATACTTCACTGCATTTCAGCAGGCCCCCTCCAACCCTATGGCAAAAAATAAAAAAGTTCCAGAAAGCATCAGACATTAAATTACAGGGAGACTCTAGTGAGCTATTTTCTCTTTTTTCAACAGTAGAGAGAAGAATACTTCGACTTAGAAACAAGTTGCAAAATTCCACAAAAAAGTAAATATTTCTTTGGAAACTGAAGTTGGTCTTCTCTCCCCACCATGGGAACCTATGTTCATTGTTGCATTATTTATTTATTTATTTTGGTGGAACTGGGGATTGAACTCAGGCCCTTGCGCTTTCCAGGAAAGCACTTATTCTACTGAGCTATCTCCCCAATCCCTCATTGTTGCATTTTTAAGGTCAGTGAAAGGACTGGCCATATAGGTTAAAAAATAATGACTGAGTTCCTCTGTAGTTATCCCTTACATATTCCCACAATAATTCACAGTGACCAACATCAGATTCCTTCAGGAACATACATAATATTCATCTCAATAGTTACAGCAGGTTATGAGACACAAAGCAACTGGCTCTTGGCAGCTACAACTGTGACAAAGTGGCTCTGGGCAAGGAACTATTAAAAGGGGGGAATAGAAACAAAAAGCTCTCCTGCTAGTAGAGAATTAATTATGATCATAGAATGAGACAACAAGTTGAAGAAAATAATACATTCAACAACATTTTGAGATAGAATGAACACTTAAAAAGAAAAACCCATGCATCAATGAGGATATTTTGCATATTCGATGGCAACAACTCAGTGAAAACCCTTTTGTTGTGGAAGATTATTGATTACTAGGGTACAAAAGAAAGAAGAAAATGAACCTTTGTTATTAAATTAGCAATTATTTAGAAACTTATTTGAAGACTAATTTCAGATCAGTCATTTTAGGGGAGGGCTGCAAGGTGGTAAGACAAACAAGAAAAAGCAAAACCCACCGTACAGTGAGAGACAGCTGAAAAATGCTTCTAAAATGTCACTTTCAGTGATGGCCAGCTGCTCCTTAGGGCTCTGGCCTAGTAAAGAATATCGAAGAGTCTACCTCTGCCTGTCTAATATACTTCCTTGCACATTAAAGCACTTGATTTTGTCCAAGCAAGAATCCTTCCACTGCAGACACATATTCAGAAAGGCTGGTCTGAGTCCCATAACTCTTAATGTCAGTAGTGCTCTCCCTTTGAGAGTAATTCTCTTAGAAAGGAGCAGTAACCCTATTTTGCCCAATTAGAAAAAAGAAATCTTCTTGAATCTCCCTGGAAAGGCTGAGACACAAGAACTGCAGTTAGGCATTATTTTGTCAAAGTGTAACTCCCAGACCAACTTCAGCTACTTTCTTACCTCAAGTGTTAGTGGGAAAGCCAGTACGTTGATGGGGATAGAAGTGAAAATTGGAAGGAAAAAGAGAAAAGGAAGTCTTTGATGATATTTCTGTACCACTCAATTACCTAACCCTGGGGCTGCTACTTACAGCCGTGAGATCTTTAAGAATCTGGGCCTCAGTTTCCTCAACTATCAAATGGTGGAAGTGAGGATTACATTTGACGCATCCAGGGCCCTTTGGTTTAACATCATTCCATGATTCTCGCACTCTGTGAACTATTTTCCAATGTTACTGACCATTTCTTCCTGGTGACTGTACAACTCTGGGAATGGAGGTCTAATGCGATTTTTTTTTCAGTGTAACTTGAATGAGCACAAAATTTAAAAGTTACCTTCCTCAAAGCTATTAATAGCTTTCCAAATATCATAGGCTGATGTGTTCTGTGTTGAGGTGAGAAATATTAATAAAAAGCTAGAGTGTCAATAAGAAAAATTTAGAATTTTCATTGTTCCTATTATATTGACCACAATATGCAAGGAGAGCTGAGTTCCTCTCTGATTACCATTTTGGGGGGCCAATTATATTTTATGTTGAAACATTTAACAAGTTGCTGATTTTCATGCTACTTGGACTACATTTTTGAAATTTCAGCTTAAATATAATGAAATGGATTTCTTTTTCTGGTTCTAAGAGGCCATGGGGGATTATTTGTGTTCCCTGTGAGGTTCTTACTACTCACTCTTAACTTGCAGCCTCTGTTTTAAAGCCTTTTCCGCCGGGTGTGGTGGCATAGGCCGGTAATACCAGCACTCAGGAGGCTGAAGCAGGAGGATTGTTGTGAGTTTGAGACCAACCTGGGCTACAAAGTGAGCTTAAGGCCAGCCTGAACTGCATAGTGAGACCCTGTCACAAAGAGACAAAAAAAAAAAAAAATAAAGCCTTTTTCTTGGGTCTTGTTTTGTACCAATGTTTAGGAATCCCTGTATCTTTTAATTTTTTTATTAATACTTATTTTCAAAGACAAATGGAAAAGGTGGGGGCCTTTGAATTAAATGGGATGTAATGTATGTAAATAATGTAAACACAATCATGTAAATGATCTCTAGGCCCTCTTTGTATTTGAGCATTCCTAAGAAAGACACAGTTTTCTTAACGGAATGCTTTCTTCTTCTTCTTCTTCTTTTTTTTTTTTTTTTTTTTTGGAATGTTTTCTATTTTCAGAAACTGAATGTTTCCAAGTTATTGATAGAAAAGAAAGCTTGTGAGCCAGGAATGTAGCTCAGTGTTGGGTCTCCAACCCTGAAAAAAATGACCTTCTTTAGTCTTATCAACAGCTGGCTTTGTATGTAAGCAGAGGAGGAAGCAGTGACTCGAGTGTCTTGGGTATTCCCCATTTTTCCAGCATCTCACCCACTTCACTGTTTAAAATGTCCTCATGAAACAGGTAACCACTTCTGAGACAGAATCAGCCCCTATCAAGAAGAGAGTAGATGAGTTCTTCCCAAATATTTTTCTACCAATCAGAATGACTGAATCAGGAAATCTATGATCTATTTTATTACCATCCATATAAATCAAATATTTGGTATATCTCTCTACTATATAAGGCACTATATTTTTATTTCATGCAAGAATTTAGGGGCTGGGGAGATGGCTCAGTAGAGTAAGTGGTTGCCTGGCAAGCACAAGGGCATGAGTTCAATCCGGATTCCGCCAAAAAAAAAAAAAAAAAAAAGAATTTAAAGTCATAGCCAGAAAACTAAGTCTAAGTGTAAACACCACCCTAGGAAACCAGGGCAAAGTGAAGTGAAAGAGAGAGATAGTAGTAGAGAGGGTGTTAGTAAATCCTGGCTGAGAGCATATTGTACCTGAGTCCTCATCTATATAACTGTTTTGCTTTAAACAATTTATTTAACTGAAATAGAGTTAAATTTGTTTTTCAAGTGGCTTCCATTTATTTTGATATATCTTGGTGATTTACAGGACCGTCAAGTCAATGTAAATATTTTATGAATATTTGAATATTTGGGTGCACACCTGCACAGTACCTCAGCAATATCTTTCAGCAAGAAAAACACTGAAGAGTAAAGACTAGACACAATTATTAGACACAGTGAAAATCATCTGCACATATTTCTGAGGTAAGAAGGCACTACATATCTGTTCAACTAAGAAAACCACCCTTACAACACAGGATGATTTTATTTTTATGTAAGGCCTAGAATATTTGAGCTGCCAATTAGTTACTGAATGGCAGAGCAACATCCCCAGTTTATGCCATGAATTCATAGGGAATAGGTTCCAACAACTCAGGTTCCTTTCCATTGGTCCTCACAAAATACACTTCTATGGAAGGGACAGGCTGGCACATCAGTTGAACCCAGGTACCTTTCTCTTTGGCTTCTTCTTCTGATCATTTTCCTTGACATGTTTCAGGAAGCTATCATGACTTTTTGAGTGTTTAATATGCTCAATATGCACATTAATCCTCTTGACAAGTATCTTGCCCTTCACTTGCTTGTTTACAACAATGCCAACAGCATGCTGGGTAGTATTGTAGACTCTTCCAATTTTACCATGGTAACATCTGTGAGGCATTCCTTTTTGCATGGTATCAACTCCTTTGATATCTACAATATCATACTTTTTAAAAATTCATATGAATGTAGCCAAAGGAACAATCCTTTGGCTTTATAAAAGGCCTGGAGAACATATACCAAGGTCCCCTCCTCTTGTGCTTTGTGTTAGTCATTTTTTTTTTTATTTTTTTAAATAAGTTTATTGAGAAATAATAGTAATGAGACAGTTTCAAAACTGATTGATAGGACAGTTTTTTTTTTTTTTTTTTTTTTTTTTTTTTTTTTTTTTGTCTTTTTGAGACAGGGTCTCGCTATGCATTTCAGGCTGGCTTTAAGCTCACTTTGTAGCTCAGGCTGGTCTCGAACTCACAACAATCCTCCTGCCTCAGCCTCCCGAGTGCTGGGATTACAGGCATGCGCCACCACACCCGGCTGATATGACAGTTTTAATAATTAATACATTACATATTGTTGTCTTCTTAGTAGTTATTCATAGTACAAGAAGCACACATGATATCCTGACCACAAATACTACTGGTACAAATTTTTCTATTCATTGAAATAAAAAAAAGTATCTGTATATCTATCCTAACTATTTTGTACGTACATATACAAAATGGTCCTTCCTTTCTATCCCCTATTTTTGTTTAGTTTTGTCAGAGAAGGGTATTCCATTGTCATATAAGTATTGGAGGTGTGTGAATGCAGCAAAATATTCCACTATAGTCCAGTAGTCCATAATAGTAGTGGGCTATCCATAGGACTGGCAATGGCAGAAATTGTTGACTTGAGGCTTTTACAGCTCAGCATATTAATATGGCCTTACTTTCTATACTTTGTTGTTTTTCCCCCCACTGGAAGTAGCTTTTATTTATTTATTTTTTTGTTTGTATTTTAGGAAAGGGTCTACAGAGTGTTTCGGGTATCACTACTAGGTCAGACCTGTAGTGATCTGCCTGTTTACAGCCTCCCAAGAGCTGAGATTACAGGCACACACCACCATGCCCAATCTCAATTGCTGTCCCAGTGTGCCCTGGTGGGGGGGCTGGCTTGGCAGGCCCAGGGATCAAATCTCTGGCCCCTGAGCCTGCTTGCAGGCTCTTTAATCCACTGAGCTATTTGGCTGGCCCTCTGGAAGTAGCTTTTATTTATTTATTTATTTATTTATTTATTTTTTATTTATTTATTTATTTATTTTTTTTGTCTTTTTGAGACAGGGTCTCATTATGCAGCTCAGGCTGGCCTTAAGCTCACTTTGTAGCTCAGGCTGGTCTCGAACTCACAACAATCCTCCTGCCTCAGCCTCCCGAGTGCTGTGGAAGTAGCTTTTAAATCAAAGGTTGAAAACTATGTCTTCTGGCTATCTAATAAATGAGTTAATTAGCCAACAGCAACAAATGATACCTGGAACATGTTAGTAATTTTTTTTTTAATTTATAAATTCTTTCTTGAGTTTTCCATTTACTACTTTTATTTTTATTTATTTATTTTTTTTATTGAACTACAATATGTTAGTAATTTTGAAAATTACTAGAAGATGGCAGTTCTGGCCAAAAGGCCCCTCATCTATATAATGATGAAATCAAATGCTTTTGACAATAAATACAAGCTATGTGTTTCTGAAGGGCTTAGAATTTGGTAAATTGTGGTTGAACAAACACAATAGGAATCATTAATAAAACTAACATTCTTATCAAATACTTTTTGAAGAAAACTATATAAACTCTCTTTTGGTCATACTGATTCTAACATTGCAAAAATCATTGTTGAGAAACCAGTCTCTTTTTAGAGTAGAAAATCCAACTTCCATTTTCATTCCTCTGCCCTATCACATTTGTCTTTGTCTTTTTCAGGATTATCTCTACTTATAGGCACAGTTCTACACAGTTTCGATCCAACTGTGAGTTCCTCAGTCTACCTGCAGGCTTTTCAGTGTTAATTCATCATATCAGACCTGGATCCATGGCCTATTGCCCTAAGTGGCTCTTTCCATCAAACTGGGACTCTGGTTTGTCTCAGTTGCCTGGACATTCCTGAGCTATAATGCTCTTTCTCCTCTCCCTTTTCTCCAAGTTGGCCTGCTTATGGCTATTGTGTCTACCTCAGTCTTCCTGTCTAGAGTCCCAGCTTCCTTACCTGATAAAGTGGGATCCCATCCTTTGAGGATCAACTAAGTCCTCTAGGCTATTCCATAAAACAGGGCATCAAATATTCTACAACAGATTTCCAGGCAAAATTTTTCAGTACCCTGCCTGGTCCCCTACCTTAAAATTTCAGTCTTCCAACAGCACTCCCAGTTTTAGCTTGGAGTCCACCCCACCCACCATTTTAGTCTAAATGGGCTGCTGCATCTCCGTTCTAACTCAGCTAAGGAGCCTGGGATTTAAGGTCTCTCAATCCCAGTGTTTTGTTCCGAGGTGGGAATGTGACTTCGAATTCCCCAATAGAGGAAATACTAGGATTTCTCCTGGAGGTCCTGGGATAGTTGCTCAGTCTTCTCTGGTTAATGAATGTGAACAGCTATGACTAAAATAGGCTTAATTCTGTATTTTAAGATCACAAGGCAGAGAGCAGATGAAGGTTTGTGTTCTAAATAGAACCTCATGTCAAACTTTTTGAAAAGCATAAAAACTGGTACAATGTTGAAGAACAATTCTTCTTCTCTCCTACCTGGTCAAACATTTTATACCAACCAAAAAGAACAGGTTCAAATCCACTGAGGTCTGCAAAGGAGCACAGGTGAAGAAAAGACAGCACACACTTTGGTCTGTCTCCCTCTCTTCTCACTCTTCCCTCAACTCCATACACAGGAAGACTCCTAAGGCATGGATGCTCATATCCCGCCTGCTCATCCAGATTTTATCTGTGCCCTTTGTAAGCAGCTCATCCTGGGACTCAAAAGATGCACATTGGCTGTTTGGTATACTCCAAAAGGATGGGTTTAAGAAAAAGGCCTATACAAGTCTTAGATCTAGATTGGAAAAGCCGGGCGTGGTGGCGCATGCCTGTAATCCCAGCACTCGGGAGGCTGAGGCAGGAGGATTGTTGTGAGTTCGAGACCAGCCTGAGCTACAAAGTGAGCTTAAAGCCAGCCTGAACTGCATAGTGAGACCCTGTCTCAAAAAGACAAAAAAAAAAAAAAAAAAAAAAAAAAAAAAAAAAAAAAAAATAGATTGGAGATTTGGGGTGGAAAATCTTAGGGCTCTTGTGCATAAAGAGGTCTAGAAGGGTATAAGGAGATTCTAGGAAGAATGTTCCATTGCCCCTTGCAGAGGGGCATGGCTGGGTGAGAGACAGAGGTGGAGTTCTACATAGCAGTGTCCATCAGAAGAGCCTTTCAGCTTGTATCTCCAGATAGTACAGGCAACCACCTCACAGTCCTGAGGGCAGGATCTGTGTCAGAACAAATATAGCTGAGGAGAACAGAGCCAATCCAAGAGATGGACAGACTTGGGTTATGGTTATGTCATGTGAGTCTCCACATAAACAACACTTAAAATCAGCCCTAGCCTTGAACTTTCTTGCTATACAAGCTAATTTATTTGTTCTCCAACTAATTTGGATGGGATTTCTGTCCCTTGCAGGCTGAAAGGAGCATGTCTGACAGGCTTCTTTGACGGTTTCATGCAAATGGCTTGAGCCTGCACAGCACCTTCTTCTAGCACGGTGTGCTTGCTCTTCACCAATCTCTGTGAATAGGAGCTGCCCACTCCCTCTTCGCTACCTTGTGCAGGGAGAGAGCTCTGTGTCCAGTGCTAAGTCTCCTCCTCTGCAGCCCCATTTTGCCTAGGGACTAGTCAGCCTCAAAGCTGCACTCTCCTAATTTGTGAAGAAAAGGAGTTATAAATCGCCAAACAATAACCCAGACTTGAAAGTATTACTAAGTTTATAATACCCAACAATTGTAATTAGTTTTAAAAAATGCTACAAATGTAGAGGGGCTCTAAGACTTGAAAAATTTAGTGAATTTTTGAAAGCATTGATTTATTAGGTTTTTCTTTTCAGCAAAGGCAGTGCAAACAAATGAGCAAAAAAGTGCTTCTACAACATGTTCTGTTTATCAACAGGTTGCATTCAGAATTTTAAGATGGACATGGGTGATCATCAGCTTTGTTTCTCGCTTCCCAGCCCCAGTGGCCTGTGTGACTTTAATGATAATAAGTAAAGGTTCAACTCAAGTTATGGCCACCTGGCGGATACCCTAGGCCTCAGGATTAGCGTCCTGTGGTCATGTAGAGCCTATGTGATCATAAAGAGAAAAGTATAAATTACTTTGTCCATCAGAATTGATGTGTCACGACTTCCCCTATGAAATTGTGCTCTGATTACATATATGACTTTTTACATCAAGAACAGTATTCAGGATGGAAATATACACATTAATGTGGACTTTTTAAAAAAAGTAAACAAGACAGACTTTTCTGGTTTTAGCTGAACAACAATTGAGCACCTAATGATCGACTCCCAGCTCATGTGGATGTGCAACCTGTCTGCTTCTGTGTACAGTGACTCATCCATGGTAGCATTCAATCAGTAATTTCTAAGTACTTCATAAGAGCAGCTCTAAGGCTAGGGAACAACTATGAGAAAGAACAGCCCTCTCACCCACTCCTGTAATGGTTCAAATCTTGAAGGGTGTATTTTATCTAGAGTGCTGTGAAAGCCTATGGGACAGAGATATCAGAATAGGACTGATGGAGGCTTCTTCCCATAGCAAAGCCCACAGGTAGGCAGTTCAAGCCCACAAGCCACCTGTACAACCTACCAAACACTTCCTCTCTGTGCTCGGGGTTGCTTCTCCAGCTCAAACTACCTTCTTCACCTCAGGGCCAGCAGGAAGTACAAATGAGAAGTGCACACTCCTTTGAAAGTACAAGGTGGAAGCTCCTCTTAATACTTCTGCTCAGGTCCCTTTGATCAAAAGTGTCATAAACCCACATGGGCTACAGTAAGGCTAAAAACATGTTTTGAACTGAAAAGGCCTAGCTAAAACAAGGAACTAGGTAAACAAGAAGTGGGTCTTAGCAGACAACTGGTGGGAAGAGAGGCCATAGCAGGCCATGATTCCACGTGGAGAAAACCACTGCATACAGAAGCAGCAAAGGCTGAGACAGAGAAAGAGAAGGGAAAAGATGGAGATGCACAGATAAGTGGAAGCAAGAAACTGGAAGACCCAAGAGGTCAAATGTGAAAGAAGCTGTTTGCATCCTAAGAGCTTCTTAGGTTCAGCCCTGCTACCTCATGTGATGACAGCATTTTCATAGTCCTTATTTTCAAAAATCCTAAATGGCTTATTAAATTCAGGTTTGAGTTTCCTTTCAAAGTGGCTTCTCCATTTGCAGTGTCTACCTACCTGCCAAGTGAGTACTGGCTTTCAACCACCAATTCAGAACATCAGGTCCTGCTGCTTATTCTTACTGGAGAATAATAGCCATAATAGTAAGTGGCAAAGAAATCGGCTCTGCAGTTGCTTGATAACATACACTCTTATTTTAGCTGTGTAGCTACAAAAGAAGAAATGTATGAGAAGGAGGAGATATATATAAAAGGTACTGAAAGTTATAGATACAATTTGCCAAACCTGGTAAATCCTTGGTGTTTTGTTTTGTTAGTAAATCATTCTTTTAGGGAATATTCCTCATAGAAATTCCACATTTGAGAAATTGCTCTATAAGAATTATTTAGTTTTCTGACAATAATGTTTTCCTATTTAGCATGATAAACACATACAAAATATTCCCAACAAGCTTGATGATCTCCCAGTGTTGCACAAGCTATAAAACTCAGATAATCTTGTGAAAGTTAAGAAGGTACTTCTTAGACAATTTTATAAATAACAGCTCATAAGACACTTGTAGTTTAAAACATCAGTGATTTAAAAATGCATTCACTCTGTCTGTGTTCAGTGTCAGAGACAACTCACCAGAGACCCGCATTCTGCCTGAGCACAGTTGGAAATGCCCCAGTTTCCTTCAGAAAACTTTTTGCCTAATTGGAAAGACTTTTGATAAATGATAAATTTAGGTGCCTTTCTCTGACTAGAAGTGAGAAAGCAGCTTTGTAGCCTCTTTCCATCAGGTTCTTTCACTCTGCAGCTACATGGAACTAGATGACCAGTCCTTGGCAGAAAGCGGGTCAATTTACAACTCTCCTCTGGGAATTTAACCTCTTGAATAAAATGAAACAGAAATTGCTATTTGTAGAATTTACTAATTGCTGCATTAGTATTCTGCTCACTGAGCCTGGGCCTAAATCTCCAAAGGTAATAAATTGTATTAATTCACACACTGTACTATTTTCCTTAGGTTCAGCTGATTTTAGTTTCCACTGTGTTCCAATCCAACAACCTTCACTTGTTAACTTTCCACCTACCAATTTATGAAGTCATCATAATTAATTATGACATATATATATATATATATATATATATATATATATATATATGCAGAATAGTTTGGATAATTATATTGCCCATGTCTGCTCACATGTTGAAAGGAGCACTTAATGCTTAAATTTTTTTCTTTTTATTCTTATTTTTTTCTTTTGAGTTTCTTACAACATTTTTGTTACTGTTGTAAGTTTTTTTTTTTCTTTAAACCAGCCTTGCAAGTTTATATTTGGTAACCTGAACAACTAATTTGAAGATAATATCATGCAACACAGCAACCATTGTTGAATTTCTATTAGTCTGTTTTTTCTTTAATGTATTTTCCTATTACTTTGTTTACTGAAATTTTGTGTCATTTCTAATGCTGTTTTTTTTTTCTATCACTATTTTGTATCTTTAAAAAATAAAAATAAAAAATAATAGAAAAACTCAACAACAATCTTAAACATCTGAAAACATTTATGTAGAGAGCACCAGTTGAGAAACCTGGACTGGGAGATAGCTTGGCGGTCTAAGAGCCTGGCTTGCAAGGGGAAAGCCCCAGGTTCGATCAGGTTCTGTCTGTCCCCAGTACTGCATGCAGTGTAGGTCCCAGAACCCCAGGTGCACTGTGCCAGCCACTAGGACTGGGCGTGGTGATGCATGCTTGTAATTGCAGTGCTGGGGAGGCTGGGACAAGAGGCTCACTACAAGTCTCAGCTGTATAGTGAGACCCTGTTCCAAATAAACAAATAAATGATTAAAAAAAAAGAACAAACTGATCAGAGAAAAAGATGAATAAAGCTGTTACAAAGTTTTCTGACATGTTTGAAAAATCTTAAATACACTAATTGTTCCCAAAAGAAAAGATAAAGTCATCAAAAAAGTCACAGAAAAAATATACCTCAATCTCATCAGTAATCAAAAGATGTAAAACTAGAAACTGACATTTCCCTGTGAAACTGACAGTGATTTAAAATGTCAAAATTGTCAAAGGATCAAGTGTTGGGTGTTGAAGTGGGTACGAGTTTTCAGGAGCACAATCTGGCACTATGTAACAAGAACATCAAAATACTCATCTTGTGCTAGACAGGGAAGTACAGGGGCTACAGAATAAAAGATGTTGTATTAATAATCCTACACAGTTGTGAGGAAATCTGGGAAAGTGGAAATCCAAAGGGCGGGAAGGTTGAGAGAATCCTATGTCATTAACCTAACTTCTGTCACTGGAGGGTGGGTAGATAACCAGTGCAGGAAGAATCGGAGCTCCTGATGTGGATGCAGATGTTCGGTCTCTCAAAGGGGTCCATAAGAAGTCATCATACTTGACAATTTGTAGCCGGGCACCTGGTGACATGTTCAGGACCACGGTTCATCAGCAGAGTCAGCCATCAGGAGCAAGGCCTCCGTGCTAAGAGGAGAAGCGTCAAGACTGCACGGAACCGGCCCTAGTTTGACCACAAACACCTGCACCAAGTAAAGGAAGCCACTGCCTCGCTTGTGTACTCAAAGCTTGCACATGTTTCTCCTTTTGCCAACTCTTATCTCTAAACTGCAGGGAAAGGAATTCTGGGAAACATAATCCCCAATTTACTCAAATTGACAAGAGAACAATGCAGCACTCGTGTCTCTTGATCACGTGGTTCCATTCCACATCAGGAATTGGTTCTTAGGGGCTGAGGAGATGGCTCAGTGGAATAAGCACTTCCCTGGCAAGTGCAAGGGACTGAGCTCAATCCCCAGTTCTGCAAAAAAGAAAATTGGTTCTTGTGAGGTAAAAAATGTAGTCATATGTTAAATAAAAACATAACTATCATAGTGATTAAAACAGGCAACACTGGGAGCAAATGACAAAATGGGAACAGTGAAATAAATTGAGGGAAAATACAGACAAGATTTTCATAAATTTATTTTAAAAGTACTTCAAGTGACTTTTAATGACACAGTTATATCCTTATGATATAGAGTTTTAAAAGCCACACAAAACTGCACCTATCTTAGAGTATCCTTATAGCAGTTACTTAAGCTTCACAAAGGAGCCCAAATCATCTTTTAAAAATGGGGATCAAGGGGCCAGGGAGATGGCTCAGTAGAACAAGTGCTTCCCTGGCAAGTGCGAGGGCCTGAGTTCAATCCCCAGTCCTGCCAAAGAAAAGAAAAAAAAAAAAAATGGGGATCAAATAATGTGCATTCACTGGCTAAAATTCCAGCCTGGCTTTCTACTCCACCTGGCGTACAATGCAGTCTTCCCGCATCCCACAGGTGGTAGGGCCCTGCCTTCGTGGGCTGTGCTACTGCATCTCATCAGTTCAAGCCCCCCTTGGCTCTGGTCTGTATACAGCATAGACCAAGTCTTCTCCCATAAAAAGGATTCGGTAATTATTACACCAGAAGCTCTCTTTCCTCAGCTTTTATGGAGCTCTCAGCCTGCGTGGCACTTTGTCCAAGGACCACATCTATGTGCCCCACCCCACTCAGCTGCTTCTCTCTGGTTTATTGTCCTGCTCATTTTTTTTCATTAATTAAAATTATTGTGTCTTTTACTTAGTGATCTTCCTCATTGGGAACTAGGGTCTACTAGAGCAGAGATTTTTATTCATAATTATATCCCCATGTCACCACCAAAACCACCAAAGCTCTCCTTTTATATAAATCCAGTTTCAGAAGTTGTTTTGTTTCACAGTGAACAATTTTCATTGTATAGTGAGGAAAACATGTTTGAAAGGGACACATTCAAAAAGTAGTCTTGTGTCAGGATGGCTTTTCCTTCTCTGCTGTCATTTCTAGCCATGGTTAGCAAGTCCTGTTGTAGCTGTTTTGTTTTTCTTATATGATCTGGGTAGTAATATCTGCTCTGCAGAGGACTAAGGACTAAATGTTGATAAAATGCAGGAATCTGGAAAGGATTCTCCTGTTAAATGATGACGGGCATAGCAGTGAGTGATGTGATGGGTAACTTCATGATAATGCTCCAGAAAACACATGGAAAACCTGGGTTCCAACTCCATTTTTAGGGGCCAGGAAGATGGTTCAGTGGAATAAGCACTTCCCTGGCAAGCTCAAGGCCGTGAGTTCAATCCCCGGTTCTGCAAAAAACACTCCATTTTTAGGGCCTTGCTGTTTATACCATAGCTAGTGACCCAGTCAGCCTTTCCCAACAGATCTGTTCTCTGCACACTCTTGACCCCTCTTGTCTTTACATCCTATCCCATCAGTATGTCAACTTTCCTGCTGGGTAATCCTGAATGTTCTTGTTTGTCTGTTCTTTAGAACCTGAGAAAATATTAACTACCAAGTAATGCCTGCTTTCTTCACACATGTGCCTTGGTTTTAAGCTGTCTCAAGAACAGCAAATTTAGGGGCCTGGCAAGGGCAAGGTACTTACTGAGTTCATTCCCTGGTACGACACACACAAAAAAGGAGCAAGTTTCATCTCCTTTTGCCTTAGAATGCCACTGAATGTTCTGATCTAGGGTGCTCCTTGAAGAATAGGTAAGACTGAGTGACATCAGGCTATGGTGCCTAATTGATTTTACCTTCTCCATCCAACAAAAGTGGGAGACAGAACTGTGTCACAAGTTATCTGCCCAGTCTGGCCCTCTGCTTTGGTGGCACATGCTGTCCAGTTAGCTGATGTAGTGCTGAGCTCCCTTGAAGCAAGACCACAGGAAGAAGCAGCACCTCCCACCTATGACTAGTCCGGGGAGGCTGACTCATTCTTTCGGGGATAAGAAAAAATTTTGTATGCAGGAAATGAAGTATCAAAGTAAACCTCCTCAACTGGGCTTTATTCAGAAAATACAATAAAAATGTGGACCTATTTCTCAAAAGTATATTTTGTGAATTTTCTTTAAGATAATCTTGCTAATACCATTAGTGAAAAACCTATGGTGTTATTATTGGGTTTGATTCTACTCCCAAATATGGATTCCAGTGAAGGCAGCTAAATCAAAAATTTCATGGTTATGTCCAGGATTTAGCTATTACAAATTATGCTGCTATAAACATGGGTGCACATATATCACTGTGGTATAATGTTTTTAATTCTGGGAGGAAACCCTGAAGGGGAATACCTGGGCTGACTGGGACCTCTAATCCTAGTATTGTTTTTGGTTTTTTTTTGAGGAATCTCCACACTGATCAAAAATAATATGGTATTTTTATACAATGGAATACTACTCAGCTATAAATAAAGGTAAATGTGAGGCTTTTATAGGTAAATGGATGCAACTAAAGACCATACTCATAAGTGAAGGACTTGCACCATGGTACATGCCTGCAATCCCAGCACTTGGGAGGCTGAGGCAGGAGGATCATTGGAAGTTTGAGGCCAGCCTAGGCTACAAAGTGAGCTCAAGGCCAGCCAGAACTGAAAAAATGAGACCCTGTCTCAAAAAGACAAGATTAAAAAAAAGGTGAAAGAAATCAGCCTCACGTGTATAAACATCATATTATCTCCCTAGTGTAAGAAACTGAAAGAGAAAATAAGATTCAAAAGGTACAATAGACATTGTAAAAGGGAAAGGAAGTGCACACCTGGGATAAGGGAAAGGAAAAAAGAAGGAATATATATATATATATATATATATATATATATATATATTAACTAAGATAATTGTACTACTTATTTCTACTAATTCATTAAAAGAAACAGTGTTCATATTATTTGATCAATCTTACATGCTTGAATCTGATAATCTGAGCAACTACTTTGAAGATAACAATATGCAATATAAAAATCATTGTTAATTTCCTATCATCTTCTTTTGCAAGTCTGTATCATTTTTATTTTTATTGTTATTATCTTTAACATTAAAAAAAAGTCTTATGGCATGGAACATAGTACCCTGGCCTAATCTGTGCTCTGCCTATTCTTATCTAGAGCACATGAAACTTTCAGTACGAAGGGTCCCTAGGCTCTGAAATGGGCAGCTATTTTGTTTTTTCTGTTTTTTGTTTTCTAGTAGTTTTACTGAGAAAAAAAGAGCAATGAGACAGTTTCAAAACCAATTAGCAGGACAGTTTCAATAATTAATACATTGTCTTAGTGGTTATTCATGGTACAAGATGTAGACATGATATCCTGTCCACAAACACTATTAGAACAAATCTTTCTATTCATTGAATTAAGAGAAAGTAGCTGTGTATCATCCTATTTTGAATACATAGATACAAAATGGTCATTCATTTGTGTCCCCTTGGACAGCTATTTTGTTAGATTTTATCATTATAAGAATTTCGGCCTCAGCCTTAGCTGTTTTCCATGTGTTCCCACTTCTCCGTAAGGGAAGCAGACCATCATTAGGCAGCAGCCTCCTACTTCAGCAGGCTCTCAGCATTCCCAGTCAACCCTGTTTATCACCTCACCTCTTTCTCCTACTACATCTTCTTCAGAATTTCTCCACTTTTTCACACCATTGCTTTTGTCTCCATTATCAAACCTCCAATCGCTCTGACTTTGTCTTCACTCTGAGAACTGTCTTAGTTTACGTAGAACACAGAAGCTGCCTGAGTGCTAGTTCTCATCCCACCACTGTTGCACACAACCACTGCAATCCAGAACCAACCTTTCCCATGCCTTCCTAACTGCAGAGGGCTCCTCTTAAAGTTGACCGCGCTGTGGCAGGCACCTGTGGCACAGTTCCCAGGGCCCATACTTCATAGACCCTCGTGTGCTGGTGCCATCCTCTCCTCTGGAAGGCTGGTTGGACGTGGTGACTTGCTCCTTCTCAATCCAGCATACAAAAAAATGACAGGAGTCCCTTGCAATGCTAGGTCACAGGATTGTGGTTTGGGTCTTGGAGGCCCCTAGGTCTCTCTCCCACTTATGCTGAGAGGAACCAGTTCCATTTTGTGAGGTTTGTGCAGGCTGCAGGGAGCCAAGGCCCTGAGCCAAGGCCCTCAGCGTAACACACTTGAGTCCGAATTCTGACAGCAAACTGCCTATCAGACCCTCCCACAAGTAGAGTCTTCTAGGAGACCACAGCCCAAGCAAACAGGCTGAGGTAAACTCATGAAATGCCTGGAGCCAAGTGGAGCCTGATAACAGCTAAGCCCTGGTTTCTGACCCACAGAAACTGGGATATAAATGTTTGCCATTTGAAGCTGCTAAATTTCAGAGGAATTTACTAGCAAGCAGTAGACAACTAATATGCCCTTCATCTGTGTTCTCAGTCAGTGATGGCAAACTTTTTAGAGTATTCAGTGACACAAACAGCCTACTGCAGGGCATGTGCCACAGGTTCACCACCACTGCTCTACTAGCTCCTTTTCACTTGCTTCTCCCTTTTCCATAGTTTCAAATCTTCCATGTCTACCCACCCCTTCTAATTAGCTTTTAAACAGGAGTGTGATATTCAAAAGAAGAAAACCTTCATTCCAGTTCCTGCTCCAGCTATTGCTGCATCTCCCCCTCCTCTTTGAGAAGCCCTTAGGTGGTCTGCACCTCCTATCTCCACTGCCTCCCACTCCATCCCCACCAGCTCCTTCC
>PVKA01017803.1:0-45046 GCA_004027165.1 Ctenomys sociabilis | reverse complement strand
AAAAAAAAAAAAAAAAAAAAAAAAAAAAAGATTTGTCTTACATAGTTGGGTGCTCCTTTGTTTGTTGAATAGCTGTTTACAAGTGTTATCTCTTGCTCTTGAATTTTTCCCCTGACTAATATGTAGTGGCCTTCTTTGTGTCATTTGGTCCTTCTTGGATTGAAGTTCAGACTCTCTGAGTACAGAATTGTTACTCTTGCTTTTTTCTGAGGTGCTGGGGCATGTAGTATTGTTTTCCATCCTTTAAATTTGAGCCTATGAATGTCTTTTTGAGTTAAGTGTGTTTCTTGTATACAGCATATTGTTAGATTTTGTTTCCTAATCCACTGTGCCAGTCTATTTCTCTTAATGGTGAATTGAGTCCATTTGCATTAATGGTTATAACTGAAATGTGTTGACTTACGTTTGTCATGATATTTTCCTGTTGGTGTTTACTTCTTTATATCCTATGTTCAATTGTCTGTTCTGTTTAATGGGTTCCTTTCATTCTGTTTCATGGAGTTCTGGTCATTTTGATCTCCCTCTAGAACCTCTTTCAGTAGCCTGTGTAGGGATGGCTTTGTCATCATGAAATTCTTTAGTCATTCTTTGTCATGGAAGTATTTCACTTCACCTTCAAACTTGACAAAGTGTTTTTCAGGGTATAATAGTCTGGGCTGGAATTTGTTTTTGTTCAGGATTTTAAGAACTCCTCTCCATGCTCTTCTTGTCTTCATGGTTTGTGTAGAGAAGTTGGCTGTAATTCTGATGGGTTTTCCTTTGAATGTGATCTGCTTCTTCTTTCTAGGAGCTTTCAGTATACTATTCTCATGTTGGATTCCTGGGATCTTGACTAGTATATGTCTCATATTTTTACTTGGGTTGAATTTATTTGGTGTTCTGTATGCTTCGGTTACTTGAATGCTGGATTGTTTCCTCATATTTGGGAAGTTTTCTGCTATTAATTCTCCCCAAATTCTTTTTATGTCATTTATATTGACTCCTCCATTCTCATTGTTGCCAATTATTCTCACATTGTTCATCCTAGCATCATCTTGCAAGTCATGGATTATTTTTTCTTGCTTTCTCATTGTTTTTAAGAGATCTTTTCTCACCTTTTTACTAGCTGAAGCAGCAACTTCAAGATCTGAGACTCTGTCTTCACTTTCACTCAAACAATTTTGTACACTCATAATTGATATTTTTAGTTCTTCTATATCTCTCTGACTCTGTTTCATGCATTGTATTTCTTTTCTGTATTGCTCATTCAAGGAATCTGTCATATTTCTGATCTCTTTTATTTTTTATCCATGTCCTCTTTAGAGGTAGTTATTAATTTTTTTCTGCAGTTTCTTCCAAGTTGATTTCCTCTATTTCCAGACTTGTTTCTGTATTTGAGATGCTATGATTTGAAAGAATTTTTTCAAAGAATTCTTTTTTGATTTCAGAAGTTATTTCTGTTTTGAGTTTCTCATGACCTTTGTGCTGTTGTTTCTTTGCATCAGATGCTTTTAGTTCATATGTTTCAGCTGGAATAGTGCTCTCTGCACTTGTTCTGGGTGAGCATTGGTTTTCTCCTTGTTTTTGGATTTCATTCTTTATTTCAGATACTATGTACAGATATTTCTTTTTTTATTTGAGGAATTACTTCTCATCTGATTTCTTCTATACCTTTCTGCTGTTGTTCCTTTGCTACTGTATCTGTTAATTCTTTAATTTCAGCTGAGCTAGTGTCCTGTGCACTTACTGGTGGACTCGAGGCCTGTAATTGCATTTTCCTCCTTGTCCTTGTCTTTTTGTATAGCACTGACATCTGATCTTTGGTGTAGAGCTTTGGTGCAACTATAACCTTAGCATGTTATGAGATTTGGGTGCCAGTCTATTAAGTTTGAGATTATCCAAGTATGCCTGTCCTGGATCTAGCTTTTGTGTTCAGTCCCTTTTTGCTGCAGCTCCTGTGGTTCCCCTCTGTTGTTTCCTGGTCGAGCTGCGCTGTGTCTGGGCCCCGGGATGTAATCAGGGTTGCTGGCAAAGGGGATTTTTGGGAAATGTCCCTCTGGTCCAGAGGACATGGAGCTCTCACTCACCGGCCGAACTGCACTAGGTCTGGGGCCCGTGGATCATAAATAAATATTTCTAAAAGACTTTTGATAGAACCTTTCAGGGCTTATTGAACAACTTCGAAACTTACAAAAAAATTTGAGTTCAATGGCAGAGACCTTATGGGTCCTTCAACTGAGAATATACATACCTGTAAATCTGGATATACTTTTATATAAAATATCACATGATCTTATAAAAATATTGTTTTATATTCAAACAAGCTTGGGAAATTTCAAGGTATGGGTAGTTTAGATCACAGCACGTCTCAGGGCCTATGGTCAGATGGTTCCCTTCATGACACTCCAAGAATCTCTGGCACAGAGGCATTCTGACCTTTCCTGATTATGGAATTCATATAATGTGGGCTATCTCCCGCTGTGATGATCAATGATGTTTTCATGGAAAAGTGAGCCTGCTGACTCCATGACCTTTAGCACGTCGCTGACATACTCTGAGCCTTGGTTTTCTCCTCAGCAATCCCAACCATCCACCTGACAATGGCAGTGGTGTTAACAGCGTGTAAGCATGCAGGAGGCACAGACACTCATGCTGCTCTTCGCCCTGACATGCACAAGTTTGCAAAGCACCTATTTGTTTGCTCATTCCGGCTTCAAGCTAAGTGTCAATCCAAGGGGCTGCTATGGCTTCTGTCTAGATGCCCTCTCAAAACTTCATGCAAGCACAAGGGGGTGGGGTTTTCAGAAATGACAGTGCGTCATGCTGGGGTCAAGCGAATATGATGGCTAAACCATTCCTCTGATTAGTTTGGCACAACTCTAGCTAGGATTAATGGCATGAGTACTACAACTTTCCTAGGGTGGCTAGCCTGAATACAACATAAGGGACAGAAAGTGGCTGTCTTCTCCATGCCCCCTTGTTACTTTTGCTGTCATATGCCACCACAAATAGTCACCTCTCTCCATCATGCCACTCTGCCTTGGAGCCATCCAATCCTGAGCTGAAACCTCCAGTCTTCCTTTAATTTTGGATGTCAGGTATACTGCCTCAGCAGAGAGAGAAAGTCAGTTAGAATTTGATACCAAGAGTGGGGCTGGTGCTTTTGCTCTTTCTGATCATCTCAAGAGCTTTGAGAATAGAGTTTGCAATGAATTGGAGATGTCAGGTGAAAAAGCAGAGCTAGAATGCCTTGGGCTACATTCTAGTGGAGAGTTTAGTCAGAGCTCATAAGATCAGAAGATTGATTGTAAAGACCAGACTCAAGGTTTGTCCTCTGGGAGCAAGGAGTGTATTTGAAGTTGGACTCAAGCTGATGGCTTGACAGAAAATCTGGCTGCATTTTGCTTATGTCCAGAGACTTTGCCTGAAACTAAGATTAAAGGCAGCTGACTAAATACTCTTGTAGAAGAAATGTTACGGTGATTTAATGTTGAGGCTGTGGCATGCTGCTTTTGGGGACTGTTAGCTAGATCTGTGATGAGAATCAAGAGGAAAGAGCTCAGAATGACTTAAACATTTTGAGTATGGCCGGAAAGGAAGTGCCAGTAAAGCTACTTACAGCAAAGATAGAGCAAAGCAGACCTTGATTGCTAAAAGGGACAGTGGAAAAGATAGTCTGAGGATATCACAAGAAATAGAAGGACTCCACTTCTAGCAGCCAACAATTGCAGAAATGGAAGACTTTGTTTTGAGAAAGCTCCAGAACACCATGACTTCAGAATAGCTTAGGGAAGTTCTTCCTCGGGATTTAGTTCATAGTCATTCAACCCCTACAGCCAGGATAGAGGGCAGCCTGGCTACTGCTCCAGTTGCAGCAGACTTGGGTTGGCTTTATATGCTGGCAGAATGAAAGAACTCTGTGGGCAGAAAGGTATCCACCCAGATTTCATAAAAATGCCTGTGAGAACAGGCCATGTACTCCTGAAGAGGAAGCTATAAATGTGAAGCCAGGGGTGCCATGGAGACCCCAGAAGTGTGGAGAAATTACGAATGTCAATCCTCTGAGAAAAACATCAAGGAAGGGGCAGTGCTGACTCTAGAGAGAAAGAAACTGTGGGTGCTTGATATAGTTTGTGTATAGTTGTCTCCCAAAATCCTCATGCAGTCATAGAGCAGACTTCTATAGTTTGTGATTAACTCCTGATCCACTGGGCTTATGGGTGTGAGTCCTACTGAGATTATGGGCATAAATGCTGATAGGATTATGGGTGTGAGTGCTACACCTACCCTGGGGTAGATAGCCTGAATGCTACATAAGGGAAACAGACTTGCTCTCTGTTGCCATTGTTGCTGCTACTCCTCCCTTCTGCTCTTGTTTGATGTTTTCCACTCCCATGAACTGCTGTCCTCTGCCATGTGGCATCTTACCTTGGAGCAAGCAAAGCATGGACTGAAACCTCCACAAACTGTGAACTAAATAAACTTTTCTTTCCTTAACTGTGGGTATTGGGTATTTTGTCCCAACAATGAGAGAAAAGTAACTGAGACATGCTATAACCACAAGAAGTACTGTCTGGGTGGAGCTACCAAAGACTTTTGGAGATCACAACTTGACATAAATTGCTGGGAATGATGGAAGTGGAACTGTGGGATTTAATATTTGCCCTGATGGACTTACTTTGATTCCATACCTTATTCTCACTCTGTTTTTAGCTTCTGAAATGGAAATGTCTTCTTTTCTTTCTTTTTTTTTTTGGTGGAACCAGGAACCAGGGATTGAACTCAGGCCTTTGTGCTTGCCAGGGAAGCACTTATTCTACTGAGCCATCTCCCGGCACCACTTTTTTTGTGGTCAGCTCAGCTCACCCTGGAGGCAGGGCTGGTGTAGCACGTGATGCATGATACTGAACCACAGTCCCTGTGCTTTGCCTAATCTTGCCTAAGCAAGTGCTTTAGAACACTGAGCTATCTCACCAGCAGCCCTGGAAATGTCTATCTTGAATCATTTAATATTGGAAGTGTTTAACTTTCTTTCTTTTTCTTTCCTTTTTTTTTTTAAGAGTGGTTTGCAGGTAGGAGTTCGTCTTAAATCTCAGAGGAGACTTTCGACTTGGACATTTTGGCAATGCTGAAAATGCTATGATATTGGCAACTTTTAGAGATGTGTTAAATGCCTTTTGCGTAAATGGTTGTGCATGAGTCTGTGGAGGGCCAGGAGCAGAATGTTATGGATTCTGTCTAGATTCTGTCTTCCCCAAAGCTTCCTGCAGTCTTGGGGGTCAGGCTTTGCGGTGGTGGGAGTGTGTGGTGCTGGGATAAAGGATGTATGATTAGTACATCAGTCCACTGATTGGTTAGGATTAGGGCGTGAGTGCTATACCTACATAAAGGGGATCAGCCTGTACATGATATATGGAACAGAAACTAGCTGTCTTCTCCCCACACTTCATGAATTTGCTGTCTTCTGCCACCATGAATAAGTTGTCTTTCTGACATGTGCCACTCTGAATTGGAGCCAGCCAGTTATGGACTAAAATCTCTACAAATTGTGAACTAAATAAATATTTCTACCTTTTAACTTTGAGAGTCATATATTTTGCCTCAGCAATGACAGAATAGTTATTAAAACAGGAACTTTTTCACATCACCTTTCCTGAACCTTCAAAGTAAGACAAATGACCTTAAACTCATTAGATCATTAATAAGACCTGGAAGCAAAGGTGTGTTTGATGTTTAATGCAGTATGTTCCTATGGATATCTCAACAAATTCCATTTTCACAAATTCCAGGTGAAGAATGTGTCTGATAGGCAAGAAACATCACTGTTCGATAATGTAGTTTAGAAGAACACTATAGTTAGCAAGCTTACTTTATCATTTCCAAGAATTTCCAGACTTCAGAGTTCTTATATAGGAACAGGTAGAAACTGGGGGAATTGATACATGGCTTACCTGGGTGGGCCCTGGCCCCAAGGTGTTTATATCCCAGCCAGAGTTAGTGCTCCTGTTATGTGGGTGTGTGAGTTTGTGGAGCAGTAAGAGAGTGAGGGAGGAAGGGACTAGAGAGAGGGGTGAAGAGAGAGATTTGTATAGATACTGTTCAGGTGATAGGAGACAAAGAGAAAGAATAGTTAGGGATCAATTTCTAATTCACTGGGGCCTTAGATACCCACAGACTCAAAAACACCTGGAACATTGCTTTCTCTGGTAGACTAAAGATTTTCTTTCAATGAACACAGATGCATTTCTGTTATTGTAGTAGATTTTACAAAGTCTAGGAACATACTGATAAGGGACTTCTCATTTCTTACAGGAAATACAGTACGCATCTTCAAATAATAGTGATAAGCCGTAATCTGAGGTCACTATCCAGGGACCATATTGTGCTCAATAATTCCCCTCCAATAACTCACCTCCACTGAAAGTGGAGGTGCTCCCTGCTGAAGATGAGGAGGCCAAGAGATATGAGACTCTTAAAGGCACTTGCCCAAAAGGAAGGGGCAACACCAGAACTCTATGCCACTCTGCCCACAGAGTTGTAGAGATTCTATGCCCAATGCAAAAAAGAATAATGAAAATCAGAATGAATGCGTGCTCAGAGGAGTGTTACAGACTGAATGGTTGTTCCTTCAAAACTCAGATATTGAAGTTATAATCCTTAATATTACAGTTTTCAGAGGACAGCCTTTGGGGTGGGATGATTGAGTTATGAGGTGAGAGCTTTTCTAAGTTGGAGTAGCACACTTGTGGGAAAAGATGGAAGGTCTGATCTTTCTGTAATGTGAAGACTCAGCAGGAAGTGGACCATGCACAAACTAGGTGCGTCTTCTCCAGACAGCAAATCTACCCACATCTGTATTTTAAACCTCTTGGCTTCCAGAAGTGGGAGCAATAAGTACTTGTCGTTTAAGTCACAATGACAATGGTATTTTTTCACTCTATGGCACCTGTTAAAACTATCCAAACTGAGAAATGATGATACTTTATCTGATTCACTGCAAGTCTTATGTGTAATGATGGTCTTATGGGGCAACTTCTCAACAAGGTTCTCTCTTTAGAACTAAGTCCTCACAGTTTCTTTTTCTGCTTAGCCTTTCATGTGTCCAAAAGATCCCCTGACATCCTCTACTCCCAGGGTCCTCTTGGTAGAACTAATTCATGCCACCCATCCTGAAGATCAGCCCCAAGATATTTATGGTGCTGGAGTCCAATTTCTTGGCAGGACTCATTCATGTAGGTCATGAAATATTGACTCAAGATTATACAGCTCTTTGCACAATCATGAGTCTGCTGCTAAGAAAAATAAAAATTGTTGATCCAGATCAATAGGTACCCTTTGATTTAATCCTTTGATAATGCACAGAATGGAACTTTATCTTTGCCCTATAGATGAGTAAACTGAGAAGATGAACTAGTATGCCAGTGCCAGTGGAAAACAAGGCTGAAAATAACTTTGTGCTCCTAACTTAGTAATGCTGAGAGCATGCCATAGTCTTTACATTTTTTTCTGGATCTTTCTCTGCTCATTATCCTCCACTAAACACACAAGGTTCAGCATCCTCTTGAAGTTTATTGAGCAAAATATTCTGAGTTTGGAAATGGTATAGGGAAGGGTTGCTTGACCTTGGAGGGGAATTTTGCTGACATTTTTCAATCAGAAGCCAGAGAGGCAGCTGAACTTCCTAAACTGCTCTGGACAGCCCTACCTCAGCAGCAGTGCCAAGGCTGAGAAGGCCTGGGAAAGTGGAAGAGAGAGAAAATTACAGCTAATCTTGCATTGTTTTGAGTACTGCTTGTGTACTTAATTAACTAACATTCAAAATAGCACTATGAGATTGCTACCATTACAATTCCATTTAAGAGGAGAAAATGGAAGCTGGAGGGTTTATTTCAGTTTCTCAAAGGCATAGAACTTGGACTTAAACCCGAAAGTTCATCCTCAGGCCCCACACAGAAGCTCTTCTGAAAACTTCCCTCCATAGTAGAATATAACACTGTTCATGTTTTATCCTGAGGGTAGGTTTTGAAAGGGATGCACCACAAATAACCAAGGCCAAAGCAGAGGTGATGGGTTATGGAATTTTCAGTGAGAACAAGGAAGATTTAGAGATAGCAGATGTCTCCTTCAGTGTGGTTTATGATTATTATCAGGAATGGCTCCAGGAGGAAGGGTAATAAGATTGAAAGGATTTTCTCAGTGGCATAAGAAGATTATGGAGTGGGACTTGCATGGGAATTATTAAATGCAATGCAGAGTATGTATATCTTGACCTAGAAATGGCTCCAGTGACCCCAACTCCTGGACTATGCCTCTATGTAAGATCACAAGGATTCTGGATTTTGCCTCACTTGTCTCTTGATACTCCCATAAACCCAGGAGCCATGCTGTGAGATGCCCTAAAGAAAATAACTGAATACTCACTCAGTCAACAACCTGCAATAACTGTAACCTGCCAAAACCATTCCATGAACTTGCAAGTGGACTGCCTGAAGAGGACTACCATATCTTAACTGTAGCCTGGATGGAGACTTAGATTAGATCAGCCAGCTAAGCCACACTCAGATTCATGCCCATAAATATTATGAGGTCGTGTTTATTGTTTAAGTCAATCTATGCAGTTTCCACTCTAGTAACACACAGAGAGGAGTTTTGATGCTAGCTTTCTGAGGACAAGTGCCTTGTGCTAAGTCACTTAACCCAATGAGCCTCAGTTTATTGTGTGTAAAACTGAAACTATAATTTATCTCTGTATCCTCTGCAATGGGAGTGACAGTGATAGGAAATCGTATCACAAGAAGAAAATTCTGCTGTAAGAACAGGCATTTCCACCAAAGAAGAGTGTCATTCCCATGCTACCATCCAGTCCATCTGGGGCAATCAGGCATTCTGTATTCCCCACAGCCCTCTGGGAGGTGTTACTTTAGAATTATAGACATAAAGCAAAGACAAGAAAATTATGAATGAGGATATAAAGCCCAAAGGCTGATGAGGTCAGATACTGATGATTAAAAGCCAAACACACACACACACACACACAGACACACACACACATTTTTGAGTCCCTATCCACAGCCATGGTCCTCTATAAGCCTGAGAATGTAGATTCAACCTTGTAAAAAAATGAGAAAAATCTGAATTCTTTGTTTGCTTTTATCTATAGCCTGGAGGTTAGAATGTAAATTGGATTCACCTACAGAAAAGCATTTCTGTAAATCTGGGTTGCTGTGCTGTGTCATCACAACTGAAGGGCCCTACACATTATCTGACCCAGCACAGGTGTGTAATGAGGAACATCTCCCCTCCCCTGTGGGCAACTGACCCTGACGTTCCCACCTGCTGTCCTTGATCCAAGGTTAGCTGTGGATAGAGACAAAGATAAAGCATTTATTCATACAATCTCTGCGCAGGACGGATTGAGCTTCAGGGACGCTCACTCAATTTAAAACTTAAGAACAAAGACCTAAGGAGGGCAGGAGAGAGCTCTGCACACAGCAAAGTAGCATCAAAGCTAAAGCAGAAATTTGGATTCAATGAATGTATGTCACATTCTTCCAATTCCCCGGAAGTCCTCCCAAGGAAGAAGGGCAAAGGTCATGTGCAGTGCACCAGGGATTTAGGTGGTTGAAGACAGAAAGCCAAAGGTACTTAATCAGCATGAAGAGGCAATTCAGTGAGGGCCCTATAAGCAATTGTATTAGTCCCCAGACACCCAGAATTAATAACTTGGACAGGCTAATATGCTCTGATCATTCATATTCTTGTAGCCCCCCCTTCTACAAGAATGGCTTCATATAATCATCTCTTTATCAAATTATTTCATTGCTTCCCACATTGAGAACTGGGTCTGATCCCCTGCATGCTATGCCAGGCCCACCCCCGACCCACATTGAGAACTGAAGTCCGGGGTTGGGTGGTTAGGTCAGGGGCATAAGCCCCTGCTTGTCAACTTGTCATCCAGATGTGATGGTGTTCAGGTGCTTTTCTAATTTGGCCTTGGTGCAGTTTACTAGCCCCCTCCCCATTCCCATGGCCCAGTTATGATTCATTTCAGTCTTCTGCAAAGTTTTCGATGCTCTCTGCTGTCCTCCACCATGTAGCAAAACCCAGCTGAGCTTACGAGATGCAGGCTTATAAGACACATTCTCTTCTCATCCTCTCTCTATGCCCCTGGCATGCACAGCACAAGAACTCTGCAGCAGAGCTTCAGAGAAGTTAGAGCCAGTAACTTAAGCAAACAGAGCTTATGGAAAGCTCCAGACCTCCTTGTGCCTCTAATCTGTATGAGGAGATATCAATTTAGTCATCTTAAGGGCAAGTGACTTTGATGACACATAATACCTGTAGCATGGTTTGGATATAGCCTGAAACATGTTTTATTCCTTCTACCATAATATAAATAAAGTAAGACTATTATATGAACAGGTTTTTAATGTCTCATTTTAATCATTTTCCCTCCAGGGGTTGAACTGAGGACCCTTGTACTTGCCACACAAGCCCTGACACTGATAAGCTATCTCCCCAGCCACTCTCATTTCAATCTTGTTTTATTATCATTTCAGTTTTTTCCTCTTTTTCTATACTACATAAATTATAAGGGTCAGATTTGTACTTTGTTCATTCACGCATTCAGAAATTAGTTACAAAGCATTAGTATACATCAGACATCCTTCTAATCTGCAGAATATGAGCTGAGAAAACAATTCTCCAGTACTTTTCTGAGCAACTTTACTATGTATTTGAAAAGAAAGATATGTAGACATGTCTACTTCAGATATACTTTTATTTTATTTATTTTTTTTTTTTGTCTTTTAGAGACAGGGTCTCACTATGCAGTTCAGGTTGGCCTTAAGCTCACTTTTAGCTCAGGCTGGTCTCGAACTCACAACAATCCTCCTGCCTCAGCCTCCCTAGTGCTGGGATTACAGGCCTGCGCCATTTTTGTTGTTAGTCTACACAAACTGTGGATTTGTTCTCAAGGTGTACCCTTTGTGATGTAACTTATTCATTAGTGTGAATAATGTCCATGGATCATTTCAGAAAATACAACTTCCCAATGATTTCTCCGTTTTTACATTAAAAAATTGTGATCCAGTAAGTGTAAGTTATTTGTTAGGAGATAGACAAGCAGGAATTGATAGCCCTAGGATTCAATTTAGGATACATTTAGTTATGTTCAACCCCTGAACTCCTCCCTTTTCCACTGGATTATTAGTTTTTCCTCTTAATTAGTTAAGTCAATGAATATTTAAATGCATTGGTGAGAGTAATGCTAATGAGAGGAGAAATTTTTCAGTCTTATTTTGGATATTTTTTCTAAAATTGGAACCTATGAAAGATTTTCAAGCATATAATCCATATGCTTCAAAGTCTGTAGAATTTTAGGAATATTGCATTTCAGATGGCTTTTTATAGAAACTTTATAACCTACTGCTACCACTTAACCTCTACATTGTTCAACTAGCCATGTTTTATCCCACTGACTTGTCTTTTTTACCAAAAGACATCTTTCACAAATGAATCCCACAGCTAGGTTAGGACAATAATATGATCATCACTATGTTTCATCTAATTTCAAAAGTATGTGCTTCAAGCATGTGCTATTAGCAGTAAGAGCTGGCATGAAGTGAGCATTCATCAGCCAACAAGAATGTTCCATAATATTTTGTCCACATGGGTATATATGGTTCTTAAGCCTCTTGACTCACTCCAATATTCCAAAGGAAAAGGACTTGGGGAACAAGCAACCTGACTGAAGTTCAGGCACAGTGAGTAAGAAGGAAGCCATGATCTTAAGGCACACATTTTTAGGAACTGCATCTCAGCCACCAGTACTTACCTAAGAACATTGAGAGCCATTGGTAAGAAGGTAAGTATTGCTCTCATGTGCAGATGGGTAGAGACAGTGCTTCCTCTTGTATTCTTACAGCTGAGCTGAGAAAATGCAGCTCTGATTCCCAAGGATGCCTTCTAGAATGGCTATATTAGAACGCATATTGTTAGGAAAACCTTACTCATTGGCTAGTTTAAACATTCCATTTAGAATGACTTTGGCACAATGGAAAAGGAGGAATGAGCTAAGTCTAAATTTATTCATCCTCTTCAGAACAGCAGAGCACAGATCCAGCATAGAGGGGCTTGGCTTTCCATGTCCTTTTGTTTTTCTTAGAGAATAAAATAATAGTAAAAAATGAAACAGATACAAAGTTTCATTCAACAAAATATAGGAATTGAATAATGGTTTTCATATTGCATATTATTGTCTTCAAACTAGTTATTCAGATTATCAGATAAAAGCATATAAAATTGCTTCAAAATTATGAAAAATTAGAAAGAAGATAGGATAAAATTAAGCATTAACTGTTTTATGTTTATTTTGGTTTTGGCCAGCTAAGCCCACCCTGAGGGTGGGGCTGGCATGTGGTGCTGGGGATTGAACTGCAGTCCCCTGTACCTGCCTAGAATTGTCTAGGCAGGCTCTTTAGACTGCTGAGCAATATATCTCACCAGCCCTGCTCCTTTCAATAGACCAGAAGAAATCAGCAGTACAATTATCCAAGCTATCACACAGATATAGATATATAGATGTAGATATAGATACAGATTTCTTTTCCGCTTCTTTCTTTTTCTCCTTTTGCTCAAACCAAATGTTCCTTCCCTTTGAACAGTTTTTCCTTTTCACAACATCTTTCATACCCTTCAGATTTTTAGTAACTCTTTCAGGTTCTTGCACTAGGAAGACCTGTATGTGTAAACATTTCATTGTCTGCCTAGTATAAAAACCTGGTCCTCATCTTTCAACTGAGCCTCTCATTGTGGGAACTGTCCGAGGTTCTGAAACTACACAAAGAAATGAGGGTCAGTTTGCTCCATTGTAAAGATCAGGGAGAGGAGAGTATTCATGTAAAACATCATGTACAGCAATGAGACATTTAACTCAATTTTGCATCGGAATGTGATAGCTAAAAGTAACAGTTATATGGAAAAATATCTAACTTCATTTGAAATGTGCCAAAAACAAATTAAATCATAATGTGATAGCACTTCATATTGACCAGCATGGCTAAAATAAGAGGCAGAAATTCATATTCACCCATTCTAATGTTCTGTAACATATCTGTGCTAACATACCCCTAAATATAAATAGATTCTACATCATTTCTTCATAATTGCCCACATTTCTATTTATTTTTTGTGGCATCCTCTAATGCATCTCCCATTCTCTCCTTAACAAAAGTCCAATTCATCCAAAACACATTTTGTGTTTCTTTTACTGTTCCAGGGATCAAACACAGGGCCTTATTCTTGCCAGGCAGATACTTACACTGCTGAGCTGTCTCTCCACCTCTGACACTCTGTGGTTCTGTGTCTTATCTAAATCCAGTTTGTCCCAATTCCTTTTCAGTGTTTCCAAAGCATACTATGTCTCATAGCCCATACACCATGCAACTTCTCAAAATTCTCTCTCTATTTTTAATTGTCATTATATTTCTTATGCTTCACCAATAACAATTGCAGCACCCTCACAAGAGGCTTCCAGTCTTAGGTGTCAACCACATATCAAGATCTAAGGTAAATTTTGCATTAACTTGTAAATCAACCATTTCTGAAACACTATGGATGCCTTCTTGATTTTCAGTAAATTATGAAACAAATTAGCAGGAACTATGTGAATTAGATGCTGTTATCACAGTTTTAAAACTAAGTACTTGACATAGTTGGGAACTATATGACTTGGAGTTCAAAGCCAGAGCCAGAAAACTGAAATGCTTAATGATCTGTTATAAGACATCTTAGCTTGCCACTGATTGCTGAAAATATGAACTCACAAAATGCAAGTCTTAGTCTGCAACATTACTGTGATACGTGTGTTTATAGCAAAGCAAGGGAAAGTAGAAAATATCTACTTCAATGCCTAGGACGTTGTATCATACCTTGTTTAATAGAGGAATCATAAATTTGGAAAATGAGATCTGAAGAGTACTACCTATAGCTGCCAACTCTTCCATGCTACTTCATCCTACTATAATAGGATGAAGAACATTCTCAATTTTCTGAAGTGTAGCCATGGCTCAGAGAGGCTACAGTGAAATATTTACTGATGGTAACACAGCAAATAGAAGCAGCAGCTGGTTTTAGGACTCATTGATTCTTAATACATCTGTGCCAAACTCTTTCCACTAAAGTACCTCCTTAAAGACAGATGTCTGGAGCATTTGCAGGGAGCACTGATAATTTCATTACAGAGGGCTGATGAAGTAACACTTCTCTGTTTAATAGATCTTATTCTTAGGCTTGTTTTGTTTATTCTGTTTTAGATTCAGGTTTCTATTCATCCTTCAAAGTCTAATTCAAACACCTTATTCTCTAGAAAGTTCTATCAGATCTTAAATCCTGGTAATGCATTCAACAAACTGCCTTGGAGGACTCCTATGCAGGAGAAAGTACATAAGATATTAAGGATTCATATTCTGCTCTCCTTAACTCTACAATGAAGGGAGAATGCAATGCTCTCAAATATGACGCATGGCTTTGGTAAATGCCATTAGTGAAAAGTGTAGGGAGATTGGAGGTGTACAGTGGGGGCACGGGAGGTCATAGAAGGCTTCCTTGTGCTGGGCAGAGGTAATTAACCCAGGACCATGGCCCCCTGGGCCTCACTCACTCTGCTGGCAGTGCTTTATTTTCCTTTTGGCCACAAGTAACACAAGGACACCTGTCTTACTCCCGTGCCATAGAAAACTTGCATGGTTTATTGCAGGTGGCCAACAGATCTTACAACCTGGCTTGCATTGTCATCGTTGCATCATTATCTTTGCTATCCCTGAGACTGCCATCACTATTAAAGGAACAGGTGGGAGATGTCTGAGTGAACTTGAGCCTTGTGTGATGAAGTCTACCTTAACTGCACATTCTTTGCATCTGAGGAGTGAGCATAACAACTTGTTGATGACAAAAGAAATGAAAACTCTGAATACCTGTGGCTCCTTCTCTGCAGTGTTCATGTGCTTTTCAAGCCTCTTTTTTAGTACCTTTCTAGCAATTTCACAAGCTGTGGCTTCTGCTAATGACTTCACAAATCCACCTTTTCAAATATCATTTGTGTTAAGGCTGGATAGAACCCTAGCATGCCCACAAGTCAACAGAGACAGGGCTGCTCCTGGCCAGTGCAGAGTGGAGAGCACAGATGCTACATTGATAAGACATTTGCTCATAGGGAATTTAAAGATGAGAACCAGGCTTCTTTTCCATCTAGAGCGCTTCTTCCCAAAATCCTGCCTAACCACCCTGGTAGAAAGGAACTCACTGAAAGCTGAGGGGATACATTTCAAAACATATAATACATGAGAGACAAAACTCAGATCTTGGAGTACCAGAGTTATTTTTTTTTTTAACTAAAAATTCCTTCCATCATGCTGTTATTTGTTTGTTTGTTTGTTTGTTTTCCAGTACCAGGGATTGAACTCAGAACCCTGCACTTGCCAGGCAAGTGCTTATTCTCCTGAGCTATCTCCACAACACCCCCCCCCGTTATTTTAATAATGCACCAGAAGTGTGAAATTCCAGTCTACATATATGTGCAGATGGTGTACTTTGTAGAGAAGGACTACACAATAGTTAACTTTCATGCAATTTTTCTCCACATCACTTGCTCCCTTCACCCTCTTTCCCACGCTGCCTTTCTCTGGTCCTTGGAGCGCTGGTTCTGAGAAAAGCTTCTGCGGTGACATAAGCATCTTCCTGTTCTCATACTGTACACACCATCATCTGAACTAGTGACAGCAGCCACTCCTTACCCATATCTGTGGGGAGCCACACCCAGAAAGGTCTTAGGCACACCCTTCTCAAACCAGCTGAACTGCTAGAACATTTGCTTTGCACTGCATGTGTCCATAGGTATACAACATTGCCCTCAGGGCAGTCATTGTTTTGTTCGTTCCCAATTCTGGGAAGCACAAGTTTGAACAGAGTGCAGCCTTGCAACTCTGGGTGTGGCCTGAGCTTGCTCAGCTGCATGTGGAATGTGCTGCCCTCCATGGCCTCATTCCTGCTCAGTAGGCAGAGCACAAGCTGACTCTGTGCTAAAAAAAAAAAAAAAAAAATTCCTCAGGGTACAAGTGGAACTGGTGAGCCTGTCAAGGCCCTCCCTAGGCAGGTAACCAGCATCACTTCAGCTGTGTTCTAGTTTACAAGCCAGGGCGCAAACCTGGCCCAGATTTTTTTCTCCTTTCAGCAGAGCAGTGAAAAGTTCAACTTTTGAAAGAGCAGGTGAGGTGGGATAGGAAATATCATTGTAGGTATCTTCAGAATTAAAGCATACTGAACTCTAAAGGTGGAGATCATGTTTCTTGGAGTCAGACATTTCAAATCTGCCATTTATTCTGGGCCTGGGAAAAGTTATTTTACCTCTGAGCCACAGCTTCCTCATTTTTTAAAGAGAATGTAATAGCAACTGCCTCACAGAATTCCTTAAGAGAATGCATCAAATAATGAATAAAGAAGCCCCACACCATAACCCACACAAAGCAAAGCTCTAGGAGGAGCTGCTATTAGCAGAGTGGCCAGAGACAGTGATTTAGTATCCGGATCTAGATACTTCTGAGACTAATAGGGAGACTCAGCTGCTTGCTAGAATCTAATTAAGGATAATACCTGTGCACACAGGAACTTATACCTACCCCAGCCAGCATTATCATTAACCACTAAAATGAGGAAAATCAAAGAAAACTCAAATTCAAGGAGATTAACTTCTGCAAATTCACTCTTTGACACTTCATTGCACAACCGGGGATTTTCTCCTGTGTGCCTACACTGAATAAGAGAGAGTATAGCCTCATAATCTTGGGGCCCAGGCTATGGGGAGAAAGCTCAGTTAACAAGCAAAGAAGCAACTGATTTCTTGTAATGCAGCTGTCAAGCAACTGAATCCATGAAGCAAGAGCGAATATATCAGTGGACACAGATGAAGAAAGAGAATCTTGGTTCGGATGGCTGAAGCCAGCGGTCTACTGTACTGTGTGGGCCTGGCCTGACATTTGGGTCTGTAAACAAAGTTTCATTGAAGCATTGAGTCAGCTGTTTACACATTCTTTATGGATGCTGTCATGTTATGATTATAATACTGAGTGCTGGCAAGAGACCACATTGTCTGCCAAGCTTAAAATATTTCCTATCTGATTTACATGAAAGCTTTTCCTGCCTCTGGATTGCACAATAGATAAAAGCATTATCTGTCATAACTGAAGATTTAAGGGAAGATGATGTCATGTGCTAGACCACTATGGTTGTAAGGACTCAGGCTTCTCTTTCTGTTCTGTTATCTACAGATTACAGCTTTGTCCCAGACAAGATACCGTTAAGTTTGCAAGACGGCTGTAGATATTCCAGATTTATTCTCACAAAATCTTTGCAATCTCTGACTATGTCCTTGAAGCCAGTTGTGTTTTTTTCCTTTTGTATTTAATACCTTTCTGCAAATATCCTACTTTTCTTATTTTTCTTATGACTAGGTTGCATTTGTCCTCTAATCTCCCACTAGAATATAAAAATCAAGGCCAATGACATAGCTAACCCATTTTCATGTATACCTTGGCTATACCTAACTCACTGTAAGCACACAAGTACATTCTTAGTGTGTGTCCACTGAACTCGACATGGTAGCATGGATCTGCAGCTCTACTTGCTTTGGGTTTTTGGAAGTGAAAAAAGACTCCAAAGCCCTGATATTCCAGTAATAGCGAGGTGCTCAACAAGCAGACACATAACAAAGAGAGCGTAACAGCAACCTGCTGTACACAGTACCAAAGGGTCACTGGCCCATGTGAAGTTCCTCCAAGGCCCTAACAAAACCAGGTCAGATGTTTCCAGCAGTGAAAAGCTACTGACCAGTAAATAAGGTTACTGATTGCCTATTATATTTCAGAAACTGTAAAGTGTTATACAAGTGTTTAATCCTCATAGAAACACCATGACACAGATGCACGATCTGTATTATGGATTATGAAATTCATGTTTGGTCAAGTCAAGTGAATAAACAACACAGGATAAGAATGTATAGAGTCTATCTGATTCTCCTTAATCTTTTATTTATTCATTTGGTACAGGGTCTCACTATAGACACATCATGCCCAGGTTTCCGGAGCCAGCACAGCCAGAAATACTGCTGATCAAACCTGGGTCCTCGTGCTGGCTAGGCAGGCACTTAGACCGTGGAGCTATCTCTCCAGCCCCTCCACCTGAACCTCTTTGATGCCCAAGTATAATATGTTTTTCTCAGCTATACAACTGACTTCTGACGAACAATTTAAGAATTTCACTCCAGTGGGAAGAGAGAAATGATTTCTTATAGAATAAGAGGCACTGAGGGTTGGGAAGAATTACAAGCTGTTGCAATAATCTAGAGTAGGGGATGCAGCCCATTTCCGTGTGTCATAACCAGGAGTCCACACCCATGGGAGCCAAGTGGGTGAGGAGCCAAGGGCCACTGATGATAGCACAGATGAACCCACTTCAGGAAACCTCCGTCTTTTCTGCTTATGCCACAATTGCTGCACAAAAGCAGCACCCAAATCTCCCTTGGGATTCTTGCTCTCCCTCTGGGGACACATTCTAAGCTTAGACAGCCTTATAGTCACAAGGATGGAATATTATTAGTTTAGCTGTGTTTTAGCTCCAGTCTTCGCTACGAATCATGTGTGCATGAATCATAATCACCACTTTTCATATTTTAGAAGCAGATGTATAATTTTTCTTACCCAAGGAAAAAATTAAATTGCTACCTAAATAGGAACCTCGTGTTGTTGCTGAATACCTTTGATTTATTCAATCCCGAGCCTGCATTTTGGAGGAGAGTGTGAATAATAGCAAAGTCACCAGGAGGAGGAGGAAAAAAAAGTGGAGGAGGAGCAGGAGGAAATTTTATTTGTCCTGTCCATGATTCTACTTTACACTTTTCTAAAAGATGAGTGTTAACTTTCCATTCTCTATATAAGGAACCTGAGGCTCCTGTAAGACATTTATTGCCCTTGGTACTGAGCAGCAGAAGCTTGGGTTTTAGGTTAATTATGTCAGACACCAAATTTTATATATATATATATATATATATATATATATATATATATATATATATATATATAATTGTATTTTAGGACAGGGACTACAGGGTTCATAGGGTCTCACTGAGTGCTGAGAAGATCAGACACTTGAGTGATTCTCCTGTTAACAGCCTCCCAAGTGCTGGGATTACAGGCACGTGCCACCACCCCCAGTCTCAATAGCTGTCTCAGCATGCCATGGGGGTGGGGCTGGCACAGCAGGCCTGGGAAAATTCTTTATTCGTGATACCCCGTGCAGCTTGCTTAGTTATAGCACAAGGAGCTATATCAGACTAACTGACTACAAAGGAATCTGGTTCTTCTCATCCCATTCGGAGGTAACATTTAAGGTCCTTTCTTAATGTGGCAATTGTCTAACACAACCATAGGACACTTCATTACCAGTTGGAAGCTAATTATTTCTAAATCCATTAACTATGTAGGAAATGAGGATACCAATTAAGCTTGGCTCTTGGAGTCAGGCCCAAAGCACATGACCCAAGAACATGGGCTCTAGAGCAGTGCTGGATACCTCCTATGCACTGGCACTGTCAGGCGTACCCACCTACCTACCCCCAGTCACCAGTTTCCACTGGCACAATACCTGTTCTTCCCTCTGGACAACATGAAACTGTCAACCTGCCACAGGTGTCCACTGCTATATACCAGGCTCTGAGCTTGGAGTCACAGTACATCCTGTCTCTCTGAATGCCCCTGCCACTTGGTGAAGCTTTGGATGCTATCTATATTTTGTTGATGAGGAGATTGCTGCTCTCTTCATTGGCATGACCACAGGTACACTACTTATGCCAGAGATCACTACTGTTTTCAAATTCAATAATGATCTTATTCTATTAAACCATGTGACTTATTCAGTCAACAGCAATATCACTTTCAAATACAATGGCAGTCTCTACAAACAGTTTGTGTGTGGAACTTCGGCTTTAAGGTATTTCAACTACATCATTGCATCAGACTTCAGTAGCATCTAAAATGTAGAACCTCAATACACCTTTCAAAATAAATTCACACAAATGAACCTAAACATGTATTTGAAGATCAAAACAAGTTTGTAGTCTGCTCTAAAAACAATCATAAATTGCACTTTTTATCATGTAAACCTTGTGTTTAGAAGTTGTAGGTCAGACTTCAAACCTGACTGCTCCATTGAATTGAAGTAAGCAACTGTCACCTGGCTTAAAACTGGGAGTTGAGGTTCAGCAGTTATTTCAAAGCCATCTTGTTTGCCTCACCTTGTTGATTAGGGACATTTCACCCTCTTAAACCTCTACATTTGCTAACCTTCAGACTACACTATCTGTGAAAACCTGTACACCCTACTCTACCAGAGGGGCTCCTACACCCTCAGTGCATAACTGTGTTGTTGAATATCACCTTTGCCTCCACAAGGTGATATTCAGGGGGCATCTAACACAATGTTTATTTCATATGTGATGACTGGACCCTAGAGCAGGACACCGCAGAACCAATAGTATTCTTGGTGTTAATATGATAAGAAACTGTCAATCTGCAAGAAGAAATAATAATTGAGAATAATCTGTAAGGCCCAGATGTATGAGTTGGGGAAAAGGTCACACCTGCATGGTGACTTCTTCCATTTCCCTGACAAATACCTCTGAACTGTTCTGATGCGAAGTATATTGTTTATCACCATAACAAAGGGGATCAATGTGTGAAGAGGAATGTGTGGAGAGGCATATTTATTTCAGTGGTACGGCTACTGTCACAGTACCTGCCCATTGTGCCAGGGTAAATCCTTCTGTCCACCCTGCCTTCTGTGAAATGCTGTGTCAGCCTAGGCTGAGTCAACAGACCTCTGCTTGGAATCATTCATTCCAAGTCCCAAGAGGGAACACTGTAAACAATTCTATGAGCAATACATGAATTAGGACAGCAAGGAGCACTACTGGATTGAGATGAACAAGGTTGCCTATAAACAAAAAGTACATCTGGTACCAGGATGGAAAGGGTGAACAAGGTATTAGGATTATTATTACTGGTAGTATTTTGGTACTGGGAATCAAACTCAGGACCTTGTACTTGCCAAGTAGGTGCCTGTGCCGCTTAGCCAAATCCCCACCTAAGCAAGATATTCTTGGACTTTGGTAGTCTGACCAGTGTGGAAAAGCTCAAGTATCTCAATGCATACTTGGCAAGCCTGTCTCCACTGTGAATAGGAATCCATACAAAGAAGAGTGACATAGATGGACATGCTGGATTCAGGCTGATTTGGCCACAAAATCTGACTTTTCAAACAATGAAAGTCAGGAGTAGGACTTGGAATGAAACTAGTGACATCTTTAAAGGGCTATACAACCTGGACCAAATCCTTTAACCTTGAAGACTGTCACAGTTTGTATTTGAATGTCTTCCCCAAGTCCTCATACACTTTTAGATGGGGCTTTTGTACAGGCCACTGAATCTAGAGTTTGTGGTTGGCTCATGGTCCAGTGCTTGGATGATGGGTGTGAGCGTTAAACTTGCCCTGGGTCAGGTAGCCTGCATACAATGTGAGGGACAGCATGTTCTGTCTCTAGCCCTCTTTCTGGTTGCTCTCCCTATCTCGTGTTGTCACGTCATGGACTACGGCCCCTCTGCCACATGCCACCTGCGTTGGAGCCAGCTGATTATGCACTGAAACACCTACAAAGTGTGAGTTAAGTATCCCTTTCCTTCCTCAACTGTTGGATATTTTGCCTCAGCAACAAGAGAAAAGTAACAAAGACAAAGACCTACCTGTCATAGTTGTTGGGAGAATACAAGCAGCTAATTTCTTTGTTATGGTTATTGTCATATTACACCCTTAGACAATGAAATTTCCTTCTTTTGTGCCTTGGGCTCCTGAAACCTACAGACTAACACACATAAAAAGGATGTCATAGATGAGGAGCATAAAGTCCAAATGGTCTGCCTGGGCCTCAGGAGCTGAGCCCACCCAAATCAGGGTCTCTTCCCCACTAATAGCCACTCCACAGTTGCCACATCAAGCCAGAAATTGTATGAGGTGTTTGTTTCTGATGGGAATGTTATACTGCTCAGCAGTTTAGAAATCAAAAGGAAAAAGCAATATAGTTTGATAATGATACTAATAAAAGAGAAGAATGTGGCCAGCTGAAAAACTTGGGCTAGAACTTCAGATCTGCCTCTTCCTACTAACAATAGAACCTATAGCAAACTGCCCACTCCTCAGTTTCTTTGGCTGTGAGGTGAAGATGAGACCACCTTACAGCAGCATGAAAGGAAACTAAGGAACAGCGATTCCATTTTCCTCTCTTCATTAGCACACGTCTTCCGTATATACTGCTTCCACTTCTTGGGGTTAGTTGGCCACACACACAGGGTATATCGTTCCTCCATTTGTGGCCCCTTCCCGACACTTCCTCACTCTCTGTCTCCTGCATATTTCCTATGATCTATCATTTGTTTGCAGTTCATTTATACTTGGAGTTTCTCATATAAGAGAAAAAATGTTATTTAAACTATGTGTCTGGAGCCAGAGAGATAGCTAAGTAATCTGTCTAAGCACCTGTTTGGCAAGTACAAGGATCAGGGTTTGATCCCTGGTACCATATGCCCTGCTGGCCCCATGCAGAGCCATCCAACTGAAACTGGAAGTGGTGGCACATGCCTGTAATCCCAGTACTGGGGAGGCTAAGACAGGGGGATCGCTATGAATCTGAGCTGAATAGCAAGACCCTGTGTCAAATATAAATTAATTAATTAAATAAACTGTGTGTCTGATTTCTTTCACTTAACATGAACCCAAGCTTACAGCGGCTTTTTAAGCAAACAATGAACTACTGAAAACCACCAATTTATGCCTTACTGTAGCCATTTACCAATTAGAAATACTCATGCCCTAATATAGCAGGCAGGCAGTCACTAAACTATCATCACCGTCATTTGAAGAACAATGATGTTTGGCAACATGCAGGTGTGCTAATCCTAAATTCAGATGTTCAGTGAACATCTCTGCCCTGCTTTTCTGGCTTCAGAACTTATTTGTGCCTCATCTCACTCCTATAAAGTCAAAGACCAAAAGTGGCACCTTCTTTGTCTGGGAAACCTGCTCATTTTAATTAACCTAAAAGGTTTCTAGAGATTCGTGTTTGGAAAGCACTTTGACATCTTATGAATAAGAAGCAATTCAAATGCAAAGTTTTATTATAACACCATTTCCATGGTTATTACTCAAGGAGTTCTGCTGTTACAAGTGACTTCTAGAATTCCATGCCTCTCCTTGCACAGAATCCCTGTGCAACCTACTCAAGGGCCAACTTCTTGGGACTCTTGAGAGTTCTTATAACTCTGATTGTTCCACAAAGATGTAGGACAGAGCTGGAAACTATACTAAAAGAAGTTAATAAAATGAGCAGCATTTCAGTGCCTTCAGACACCAGCTAAGTTTTGACTTCTTATAAGTCTACAAATTAAGTTCAGCTGCACTTCTGAACTCTGTCAAAGAAAAAAAAAACAAAACACAAAAACCAGAGCTAGACAGTAAAGTGGTTAAAGAAAAACACTAATTCTGTTCTTGATTATTGCAATAGGGGAGAATAACCCTCCACACACAATTGGGTTCATCACTGCATAGAACAGGGACAGGTGGGAATTTATAATGGATGAGCAGGGTACGGGTAATTGGTAGAAAACTGCTAAAAAAAGGAACACCAGAACAAGAGAGATTCTAGACAAACTAACCTGACAAAATTCATGCTAGAGACAGATCAGACATTATTGGGAAGAATATAAAGGATAAGGAACCTGATCAGAGGTTAAGATTGATCAGGCAGAAAGAGTGGAGGTTCCTGCTAACTTGACTTATGAGGGTGTTATGTGAAATTTATGAGCTAGTACACAGATTGGCCCATAACAAAATCCAGTAAGACATCTTTGTCAGCTCCAGATATCTCAGAGGCAATTCACAATTACAAACAAAATAAAATTCTATAATGTCCAAATACTTCATACAGCTGTTCTGCCATCAGTACCTTCAGGGTTCAGCCCCTGCCTTTCTTCCATCCTCTGGAGGCCAATCTCCTCCCCTCCCTTCCCTACCACTTATTCAATACAGCTCCCTGACAGACTCCCCTCATATTTTTGGAGACAAAAACTTAGAAAAATAGAACAACACAAAAAAATTACTTCCTGTGAAGATGGTATAAACAAAAAAAAAAAAGACATGATCTCAGGGACAATTGACATTTGGAGAGGGGAAGGCATATGCTCACTGGCTATTCATATCTCTTCTAGCATGGGGCAGGTCTATAAAGGATTTCAAGGACCAGAGAACAGAGTTCAGGTAATCGCATCTTCTGGAAAATGGGAAGGAATGAGGAAAAAGAAGAACAAGAAATGAGAGTAACAAATTTAATATCTGAATTACAACAAAATCTATGGCTCAGTCCAACCATGGATGGGAGAGGCAAATTCTTAAAGATTCCACTAAGTACAAAATAATTGAATTGAATGAAGTCCTGGGATACATAAGCGATGCAGCTACTAAGGGCCTAGGGAGCTAACCTAGGCTTCCCAGAAGAGTGGATGCCACAGTGTGGAAATATAATCAGAAATGGCCAAGGCAAAGCAAAGGGAGTGTTACAGAAAGAGATACAAAGGCTAGGTAAAAGAATGTGCTCAAATATTTGTGAGAAAATATCAGTATGTTTTCACAATAAAAGTTGTATATTTGTTCACTAAAAATGTACTGTGATGAGCCAGCCAGATAGTTCAGTGGATTAAAGTATCTGTTTAGGCAGAGGCAGAGGGACTGGGGTTTGATCCCTGGACTTGCCTTGTGAACCCTGCCCCTGGGGTGTACTGAGACAGTGATTGAGACTGGGCATGGAGGTGTATACCTGTAATCCCAGCTCTTGGGAGGCTGTAAACAGGAGGATCACTACAACTCTGATCATAGTGAGACCCGGTCAAACCTGTACTAAATTTAAAAAAAACAACAAAACAAACCCTATCATATTGGGGGAAAAAGACACTGAATGAGTTGAATTGCTGCTCAAATGGCGGAGTTCACAGTTTGAGTTCAACCAAATTACTTCCCTACTTCAATAAACACCAACCAAAAAAACCCAGTGAAATAACAATGAACAACTAGATAACAACATTAAGTAGAGCATTGTTATGAACTAATGTCTTCACAATACAGCATTCACAACACCTAGGACACAGCCCAACACTGCTCAATACAAGAAGAAAAATGAAATCCTGAGCAATTCTTTAAAAAAAAATAGTTGATGGAGAATGACCTCTAGATGACCTAGATATTGCACTGTACCTGGTCTGAATTAAGACCATAATGGAAAATATGTTCATACTCAGTAAAAATTAATAAAAATCTTGCATATCTTCAAATTTCAAATGAGAAAGAAGCAAAGAATCTGATGTGGTTGTAAAAGGTTTTTTAATCACAAAAGACATTTATTTTTGGAAAGTGAAATTTATCTGATGATAAAATTATTGGAAAACCAGCTACCTGGAGCCAGTATACTGCACTAATGAATTAATTAGCAGATAACTCATGAACATTTACTGTATATCAAGCACAGCTCCAGTTTCCAAAACATAGACCTGACCTAAACAAATTCTAAGATTTCTGTTCTATATTTATCATCAATTATGAATGCTCACTTGGGGTTATTAGCTTATATCATATAGTTGATTAACTCAGATGTGGTATTTGGGTCTTTTGAAACTTTATTTTATGCTTTCTGTTCTCATCTTCTAGTCTTTTTTAATCTAGGTATCCAGAAGTTGCCTCTTCATGGAAAATCCATAGCTATCACTAAATCAATTCACTCATTCTCAAATAGATGTTGAGTACTTATCATGTGTTGCTCTCTATTCTAGACATTAAGATTTCAAAAGCAACCATATAAAAGCAACTATAGCTGCAATTGAGGGGTTCTGAGGCCTTGATGAGAAAAATCTAACACATGCACTCACACATACAGAGACAACTGAAGTTCAGAGAAGAAGAGTGACTGATAGACACGTCTCTGTAGAACTCAACCTATGAGTTATATCCTGAAGGAAACACTAATATCTCTGACTGAAAATTAAGTGCTATATTCAAGACCAGGATATCAACTATACAAATGCTCATACAAGTTACACAACAAGCATAACTTTTGTATATTTTAAAAATACACACTGACCTCCTACCATGCAGCCACATATCCTTTGGGCAGGAACAGAGCAGACATAATTCCTGGTGTCAAGGGACTCAGTCTAGTGAAACAAGACTATCAACGGACAGTGCTTCCAGTTGTGATAGCTCTGAGGAAACTAACCAGCCAGGAGGTAAAGTGGTGAGGTTAGGGTGGGAACAAGAGGATGTTGTACATAAAGTGAACAAGGAAGAACTAAGATACTTGAAGAGAAGAGAATAAAGGAAGACAGTGATCCTTTTAGTCATTGGAGCAGGTGCAATGACAGAAAGAATAGCAACCAGAAATATTAATTTAACATAGCTGAGAATCCAAAATAGCAGATATAGCTGAAGGAGAGTGAATGTGACAGAGAGACAGGAGATGAGGTCAGAGAACTAGTGGGGCTAAATGTTTGGGGCTTTGGGGCTATGGCATGGCCTCTGAAAAGAGCATGATACAAATGGGAACATTCAAAGGTCTTTGAGCAGTGGGATAGTCTGATGTCATTTTTGCATGTCAACAGAGTCCTTTCATTATATTGTCTGAGAACAAAAATACAATGAAGATTAGCAATTAAAAGGAATACTGCAATAAACCAGGTAAGTGATGGTGGCTGCTTAGACAAGGTTGACACTGCAGGAGATGAGAAGGGGTTGGAGTATGGGTACACTTTGACTGTTAAACTGTTATACTACTTGTTGGTTTGAATGTGGGAAGATAACTCAAAAATATTTCTAAAATGCTTGACCTGAGTAGCCACTAAATTTAATTTAATTAACTGAAATGAGAAAGCCCAGAGGGAGAATTTGGGTAGTGGGGAGGAGAGAGGAAATCTCAAGAGGCAAGTTTGCTTGCCACTACAAGCCAGACACTAGACATTTGAGTGGAAATGTCAAGCTGGTAGTTGTATACTAGATCTGCAGACCAGGGGCCTCAGTGGATAGGAATGTGGAGATGGTCAGCATGGACAGGACTTTAAACCTAGACACTAAGAGTCAATAAAAGAAAAATAAAATGATTTGTCTTTGGGACACAGGATAGAAGAACAAGATATAGCTTAGGAAAAGATACAGCCGAGGGATGATAGAACTTAAATTTTTTAAATGACTCAAATTGTGACACAGTAATTAAATATTATGTGCAACCCTAATAGCTCCATAGAGGGAAGCATGGGAATCACATGAAAGAGAGTGTGGAGAGTAACTGTGTCAGTTGTACCTATTGATTCAGGGCTCATTGTTACTGGCTGTCCAAGGCTCATATGCATCCATTTCTCCTCTGAAGCAGCACACTGTTGTCTGTAGATGTGAAAACCAAGGCCCAGGGAAGTAGAGATGTTCACAAAGCTGCAACATAAGGTGAGTTAGAGCTCAACCTCCTCTGCGGTCTCTAGAGTCCAGGCTCTGAGCCACCACCCTGCACTTCCAGGAACAGGCCAAAGGGGTGAGAGGGATTTTTGAAAAACACTATGCTGTACACCAACAAAGCACTAGCTGTACTCCAGGCATTGCTCCAGATGCTGAGCACACTATGGGAAAGGGGTTGCACTTAAAAAGACCAACAATAAATAATACTCATATATTTAGACAGAGAGGATAAGGGGAGATTATTCCTCACCCTAGACAACTAAGAACCATTAAGTACAGCAAAGTAACCTGGGCCAGCCAAATAGCTCAGCAGATTAAAGTGCCCGCAAGCAGGTGCAGGGGCCAGGAGTTCCCCAGGCCTGCTGTGCTAGTCTCACCCCTGGGTCACACTGAGATGGCCTTTGAGATTGGGCATGGTGGCACACACCTGTAATCCCAGCACTTCAAAGACTGTAAATAGATCACTATGAGTCTAATCTAGTAGCGAGACTCTGAACACCCTGTAGACTCCTCACTAAAATACAAAAAAAAAAAACAGAAAAAAATAGCCTGAACTGCTCTAATGTCCCATCCTCACCCCACACATACCTTATATTGAGCTTTGGGCATTCTCGTATTACTCACTGAAACTGTGTTTTGCATTCCCCATCCTCAATGAAAAGCAAGCCCTCTGAGCCTGGAGCAGGCCACAGCTTTTTTGCCTCTACTGTTTTGTTAGCTCAATGCCTGGCAAAGAGTAGTTTTAAGCAAAAACATTGGTCTAGCTATTTAATGAAACACTACAGTGATAGTCTTCCCAAAGCTTGCATTTTATATATGAGCATTTCTTGTATTTTGATGGGGTAATTTCCTTGTCCTATAATAGAAACAGTGACCTTGTGTGTGGGGCAAAGAGGTCACTGAGCAGAATGTCAACAGGGACAATGTGATTTTGGTTCAATAATTGGTACCTGAGAAAACAAGTAGGTCATTGCATTCGCTTGACTCAGGACATCTCTTGCCAGGCCATTAGCCTTTAGAATACACAGATCTCAATTAACATTCAGGAAAATTGAATTAGTTCCTGCCCATCTGAAGGCCTTCATTTATCCACAGGGATCTTTACAAGACAAAGGTTTTAGTTGTTGCATTCTGGAAAATCTTTGTTGAAGCCTAAGCTCAAACACAGTATACTTCTAGGTTATAAGGTACCTTCATGAAAATGGTCAAATATCCTCTCACAATGGCCCTAAGTGAGAGGTGACAAGAGGAATCATGGCATGCCCAACACCAAGGGATGTTTAGCTATTGAGGAAGTAGGAACAAACCCCACATCCCTAACCCTACATCCTATGCTGCATCTGCCACAACCAGGGATAGCTAAACTTTTAGAGACCAACCATCCAAACTGAAACCCCAAACCAACTTATTTGTTACCAAGTGCCAAATATGAGATTAAACTTGAATGCTAAGATTTTAGTTTAGCGAAAACAACTGTTATCTGATGCTTGGCAGCTGGGGAAACCTGGTTCATATACCACGAGAAAGGGTTCCAAATGTGCCCTGGAGCACACATGCTATGGGTTTTCCGACACTGTACCGTATCATATGATTCACTATACTGGATCATTAACACTGGTTTATCATCAGTCCTCCAAGAGATACCTCACACATCAACCTCCAAAATGGGGAATTCACATATTGGGTTCCTGTTGCTAGAGTCATCAATGAATTCCCAGTTTCTGTGAATAATCATGGTGCATTTAGTAAATCAAGACAGAATGTGTTACTTATATTAAGCTCCCAGCATGTGTCAGACACTCTCTAATCCTAACTCTGCCAGGTATGCAGTGCTGGGCTCCACATGACTGATAAGGAAACTGGCAAGTACTGTGTATGTCAAGTATTTGTAAGTCAAAAGTTATAATGTAAGTAAAAACAGTAGGCTTGAGATTTGAGCAGTAGGCCAGTTCTGCTTCCAACAGCCTCATGTGTTCTAGACTTGAGTTTCTCCTTCAATTCAAGGATAAAATAGGAGACTCAGTCTTCATTCCCAGATGGCAGATTACTAATGCTGGCTTACCTCTGCAGAAAGGTTCTAACTGGAGAACTAGAGATGGTATGAGGATCAGAGGGGAGCCAGAATGAAAAGGCAGACTTCACACTAAGAGTTATCAAGAAATTCCTGGGGCCATGGAGATAGCTTGGCAGTCCAAGCACCTCCATAGACAAGCACAAGGACCCAGGTACAATCCCCAATACCTAATGTCTAGCCAGTTACCAATACTGGGCATGGTGGCACATGCCCCTAATCCTAGTACTGGGGAGGCTAAAACAGAAGAATCACTGTAAGTCTGAGCTGCATAGTAAGATACTGTGCAAAATACACAAATTAAAAATTAAAAAATGAAATTCCTCACAGTCTCGGTAGTAGAACTTCTTGACATGTTTATAGATCCTCACTACTCAGATGTGTTTTCTCTGTTTTGACTCAATCCACTGAAGACTTAAAATCCTAGGAGCAAGATACCTTTCTGGCTACATTCAGGTCACCAATCAAATAAGGAATCAGCAAGGGAATGGCTCTGACAAATGACTCTCCCTGAGTCCCTTAAGCCACCAGAAATTTGGTTTACTTTGAAACACGAATACTAGATTCTCAAGAGGCAATTCAACTACATGCAAATCTATAAGGTAATAAGTAACATCCAGGACAAAAATAGAATATGGTGTCTATAGTTTACAAATAACACAGCTTGGTATGGTTTAGATGTCAAGTGGCCTCCAAATATCCCTAAGTTTGCAAGGTAAAAGGGTTACAAGGGCAGCATAACTGACTTGCTGTTATGAGGTGATGTCAACTCGGAGGAGGCCTGTCATTATAGGCATGCTCTGGATGGATATGTCTCCCTTCTGATTTCCTCTTTCAGCTCTCTGCTTCCTGTTGCTATGAGAAGATTATCTTTCCTTCACCGAGACTTTCTTCCATGCTTCCAGCCAAGCAATGACTGAAACTTCTAAGAAAGTTGTTCCTTTAAGCTATGATATTGGGTATTTTGTCCCAGTTATGAGGAAAGTGACTAAGGCACACCTACAGCTTACCAAGGTAAAATTAGACCTTAGTTAAGTATCTATAATAATATACATGAATGCATTAATAAATTGCCTTATATTTGTTATATAATGCAACCATCATCATTCCTATCATTTATAAGATAACACAAATCACTTCTAGAGTGAGAACACAACCCTAGATTCTCTAAGACCTTGTCCAGTGTTCTTAATGCTAAAAATTGTGGAGGTGTTCCTTCACAGAGAAAAAATTGAAGCTATCTGTATAAAGAGAAGATTAATTTCAAATCTATGGAAGTTCTGAATTATGTCCACACTATGAGCCTCCTGTGGCTCTGGATTGAAGAAGAGCTCTACTATCTCATACCTCCTCTAGAGGCAGTGCCGATTGCCATATTCCTTCATCTGGGCTGGTCATTACTATCCCATCCATTTACCTGCTCCAAACAGTTCAGTGCAGTAGCAGGGAGGCTTTATTGGCTTCAGAACTGAGCAGCTACCTTTGTTCCTTTGTACTCCCCCTGCAACAGTGCCAGGGAGCTAAGACTAGAATGTTGACCACAGACCTTAACCATGGAGCAGAAAAGTAACCATCTAGAACCCAGGTAACCAGTTACAGAAGCCAACTCACCAAAGACGAGCAGCCTCAGGGGAGAAAGGGCTTCTTTCAGAAAGCAGCAGACAGGAACAAGTGGTCACTGCCCCCTTCTATAGAATTCCTGATACCTATGAATATTCTGGGTGAAAAGCTACTGCTACAGTGAAGGTGTAACAAAACATAAATAAGGGCTGGGAGATAGCTTGGAGGTCTAAATGCCTGTCTGGAGAACAGAAGGACCATGTTCAACCCCAGGACCACATGCCATGCCTGCCTGAAACTCTGGGTGTGCCGTGCTGGCTACCAAAACTGGGCATGAAGGCACATGCCTATAATCCCATCACTGGGAAGGCTGAGACAGGAGGATCAATATGAGTCTGAGCTACGTAGCATGACTCTATATAAAAAATAAATAAATAGAGGTCTTAAAAATAAATGACTAAAATGAAAATCCCCGGGCTTCAGGTGTCAGGCCAACTCAGCTTTGATGGAAAAATAAGAGTGTCTCTTTGGCAGCCCTAAAGCAATTTCTGATTTCCTGTGGTTATATGGCACATAATGTTTCAGAACTAAAACTGGTACATAGAGATTGCAGAATTATAAGTAGAGTTGAATTCAAATGCATAACTCTAGGGCATCACCTAAAAGTGGATAGGGTACTGACACTTTGCAGTCCTTTCCTTTTCTTTCTTTCTTTCTTTCTTTCTTTCTTTCTTTCTTTCTTTCTTTCTTTCTTTCTTTCTTTCTTTCTTTCTTTCTTTCTTTCTTTTTTTTCATTATCAAGGATCAAACTCAGGACATTGCACTTGCCAGCAAGCACTTATTCCACTGGGCCATCTCTCTGGCCCTGGGATACTGACACTTTGAACAGACCATTTGATTGGATTTAGACCAAACTGGAAATCTTCAACTTTATGTACCATCATCATTATTAAGCTAAGAGTTGAACTGAAAATCTTCAACTTTATGTACCATCATCATTATTAAGCTACATTGGGCACAGCCTTACACACTATTTACTTTTCATTAAAAAAAGTCTTTGCCTCACTAGCACATGTACTCTATAAAAGCAAATAAATTTATTTTCTTCATTTATTACCTAAAATAGTGCCTATGCAGAGCAGACACTAAATAAAGAATTTTCCAGCGAAAGAGAGAGAGATATAGAAATCAAAAATCATAAGAGCAAAAAGGGAGAAAGGAAAGGGCTGAAAATGGAGATAGATGACGATGAATAGATCCATAAAAAACATGCAGAAACATATGAATTCATATCAGGTGAAGATTTTATGCATTTTGCTAGGTAGGCAAAGGATGTAACTGGTCATTCAGTTATCCTATCCTTCCTATTTTACAAAGGAGATGTTAAAGCATTGGCTGATTTGTTCCAGCTATGTCCCATAGCCCAGTTTTACCTCGCCTAGTAGATTCAGTTTAGAAATACAGAAATCTGGCCAGACAGATGGCTCAGCACAGGAGCCCTGCCCCTGGGGCTGCAACTGAGACAGGGCATGGTGGTGCATGCCTATAACCGCAGCACTTGGGAGGCTGAAAACAGGAGGCTCACTATGAGTCTGATCTATGTGGTATGACTCCGTAGACTCTGTACTAAATATATTCTAAAAAGAAACACAACGATCACTTATTACCTGGGCAGATTGGTTCCAGGCCCCCTTTTATTCCAAACTCTGAGATGCCCAAGCCCTTCACAAAATATGATTTAATATTTAAAATATTTTAATACTTAGCTATAGCCATGTACTTCTCGTATACTGTAAATCACAACTAAAGTTTTTTACTACCCAATACAGCATATAAGTTACATAAATAATTGTGATTATTGCTTAATGAAAATGATAAGAAGAAAAATATTGTTTAGTATTTTTAATATTTCTTATCTGTAGTCATTTGAAACCACAGATGCACCTCCTACATGTGGAGGGGTGACATTAGGTTTAATGTGTAGAAGAATGTGAAAATTATAAAAATATTTGAAACTTAACATCTCTTTGAAACTACTGTGTTTCTAAGTTTAATATCTCAGTGAACAACAGTACTTGCTGAGTACCAGTTGTGTGTCAGTTACACAAAACACCCCTGTAGGGATGTTCTTCACCATCCTCTTTTCCCAGGTTTAAAAATGCCACATGACGGCGTGAGCTGTGACTTGTAGCCTTCTAAATTTTAGAATTGATGTTTTTTCTAGTATATTACATCCATCTGACCACCATCATTAAAAACAAAGGGAAATAAAACAAATTAGCATGAGATATACAGAGAGACAGAGGCTGAGAGAGATAGAGAAACAGAAATAGACAGAGAACAAAACAGAGACACTGAAGCAGAGACAGAGAGAGAAAAACAGAGACAGAAAGACAGAGAGAGAGAGAGACAGAGACAGAAACAGGGACAGAAAGAGACAGAGACAGAAACAGAGAGACAGAGAAAAAGAGACAGAGAAAAGAGAAACAGAGAAACAGAGACAGAGACAGAGAGACAGATGGAGACAGAGAGAGAAAGAGGTAGACAAAGAGAGAGAGAGAATATATATAAATGATAGACAGCAAGATGCTGGAGAGTAGCCAGTATCCAGGACTTTATGCCAGGCACTTCACAGAAGGCATAATGCAAAAAGTAATAGATCTTCAATTCACCAAATCCCCAGAGTGATGAATTCCAAGCAAGCCACATTGCATCCAGAGCCTTGCTGTGCTAGGGAGTTCCCTTTCCCTGAGAGATAGGCTGATGCCTCTAGCTGGGTCAGTAATTCAATAAGACAAGAACAGTGATAGAGTTTGAGAAATGGATCAATTTTAATGCAATGCTGTTGACAAGTCTGGAAGGACTTTATGATGCAGTATTTTTCAAGTGCATGGAGCTGAGTCATCTCTGTATGTGAGGACAGTCCACCTTTAAGTTAGTAGATGAGAGTCCATTGCCGTTTCCCCTGTCAGTGCATTAGAACTTAGTCCAAGGTGTGATTTAAGAGGAAGCTAAGGACTACATCTTGTTCTATCTCTGAGAAGAGCTGAGTGCTTGTGGTATTGTATATGTATGGTGCAGACATACGATCCATTATCTACCCTAATGCCAGGCAGGAATAACCTCATTTTCATCACATCTGGGTGAAATACATCTTATGAAATCTCCAAAATAGAATGGAAAACTAATGTTCCAGAACTCATAAGTAATGGAGGCAGAAGCTGAAATCTAGCCTATTCCAATTCAAATATCTTTTTATTTCTGCTTCCAAACAAGTTATCTAAAAAGAGCCAGAAAAGATGAGCACTGGGCAGAACTGGATATGAAGAATTGATGCCCAGATATAGCTTAGATTTAAAAAGTCCTTCTCAAAGTCCCACTTATTTCAAAGGTGAGGCTTTTGGAGGGGCATTCAATTATGGGGTGATATGCTCATCAAGGATGAGCTAACGATGGCGTCTGTTATCAGGGGGTGGAGCCTGTCTGAAAGTCCTTTGTAGGAGGTATGACCTACAGGGATGTGGTCTTGTTCCCTGTTGATCCCTTTCCTCTGTACTTCCTGGCTCTCTTGGGCTGTGCAACTTCTCTGTGCCCTACCTTCTGCCACACTGTTTCCACCTGGGAGCTAACCAACCATCAACTGAACCCCTGAAACTGAGAGCCAGAATAAATCTCTCCTCCTTTAAGTTGCAAGCATTAAGTATTTTGTCCCAGTAACTAACCCACTCTCTAAATACTTCACTAAGGCTTGGCAAGTCTGTGCTAGTTGTTGAGAGAGGCCTTCTTCTTCCACTATGTGCAGGACTCTTTGTCTTCAGGACATGATAGTCAATGTACCCAGAGTCAAAGATCTAAGGGACAAAGAAAGAAGCCCTGGTGTCCTTTATGACCTGCCCTCTGTCATTCCCACTATACCCTACTGGTTGTGCTGGTTAGTGTGGGAAAAGACTAGATAAGTACATGAATAGAACATCAGAAGTTTGGAGTCAGATGACTGCAACAAGAATGAGAGTGAGAACCTAAAATTGAGCTAGAGGAAAGACACAAAGCTGCTAGACAGAAAACTAAGAAACTCCTAGTCCTGTCCTCATTGTGTCAAATTGCCCACCATAGGGATATCAGGCATCTTCCACATGAATTGAGAATTTCACATTTGGAGAGTCCATAATAGAGGTAAAGTCTTCTTCTGGAATATTTCTGAGAAGTTATCAACAAATGCCCTATGTATAAAATTCACACTCTTTATGCATAAATATTTGTTATAGGTCATCTATTTTGTTTTGGTCCTCCCTTAAACTTCTTCCATTTAGGTCTAAGTGGAAAAACAAATCAAAATAGGCAAGCAATGTTCTTCACTGTGTAAGAAAGTGCGTTTCAGTCTCTGTTGTCCCCAGGTCCCCTCAGTGCCATGAGCCAAAGGAGCAGCTCTTTGCAGTGTCAGATTCATTCAATTAGCAGGAGGACGAAAATCAATCCAGAAAATAAGAAGAAACAAGGAGGAGATTACTTTTTTTTGGCTCAGAGGTAGGCTGCTAATCGAGGTCATGCCTTAGGACCAGCAGGACCTATATGCTGTTCCCACCTCTCCTTTTAGAGCAGTGGAGAGCAATGGCACATGGAGAAGGCCATGAAGCCAGACTGATCAGGTTCCAATCCTTTCACTGCAAGCATCCTTCTGCAGTATGTCCCCAGTCACTTAACATTTATGAACCTTGGCTTCAGTACAAGAATAGTGGAGTAACAATGATGGTTCCATGAGGTCAGTAAGAATTTAAGTTAGGTGCTATGTTAGTCAGCTTTCCACTGCCCTAACAAAAAGTTGAGCTACATGTACTCAAAAAGAGCAAAGGTTTATTTTGAATGATGGCTTTTGAGATATTCATGGCTGATTTGGCCCATTGCTATTGGACTTGTGATTGCACAGTACACCACAGAAGGACAACATATTAGAGGATGTTGCTTACATTATAGTTGCCAGAAAACAGAGAGAAAGTGTCAGAGTAGTGTCCACAATCCCTTTAAGAGCACACCCCTAGGGATCCAACTTTCTCCTACTAGGTGCCACCTCCTGAAGGCTCCAACACTTCCTAATAATGCCACAAGTTCTGAAGTTTTTGAGGAAGACTCAAAGCCTGAACTAGGGACAGTACTTGTCCCTGTACAATATGAGGATTGATGCTCTACTCCGTCCAACTTTGCACTTTCTTTATCCCACTAAAGAAGAGGCTGAATCCCAGGGAAAGTGGAGACATATCCACAGAAACACCAATAGCAAATGTGTACCTACAAATCCTGCATGCTGACTCCCAGGACCTGGTGGAAGTCTGGCCTAGTCTAGCCAGGCATTGGAAGAGCAGAATAAAGCTGGTTAAAAGGAAGTTAATTGCACCAAAACCCCTTTTAAGTCCACTGCTACTAAAATAGAAAGGATAATTTTGAAAATGTCTTTTTGGCAAACAGGCTAAGTGTTGAAATCACTGATTTGGCCAAGGTTCTCTTCAATGGCCAGTCTGCTGAGCAAATAATGGTCCAAGGTACAGGTAAGTGGATTACTGGAAAATAGCCACATCTCAATGACCCATTTTTCTACTGCATCCACCAAGTGGAAAATGGCTGTACTCAATGCTTCCTTTGAGTGTCTTGTAAGGGATTTACAGGCCTAGTACTACTGTCAGGGATTATAATATGGCTATCAATCTCAGCATCCTCCTCTGGAAGGGCCATGGGACTTTATTGTCTGGAAAAGCCTGCTAAGACGATTAAGATACTAAGGCCAAATGTATAAGATTGCCTTGATATTATAAAATCAGTACATGCAGAATCTGGGCAGTAGCTAAGGTCAGGCTGTGTGTTCATTCCTCCTCTGTCCCCTCAAGGGACTTCTGTAACCTTGGACTCAAGGCAAGCTCATGGGAGCAATCTAGTACAGTAACCCGGAGAGTGTCACCATGAAACTTAGAAGGGGATGGGGCATGATTACTGCAGACCTGCTGCACATGGAATGCTCTGCTGCTTGTGTTCCTCACAGCGCTACAGATTCTGCCAGAACGGGGCCTCTGCTCAGTGTTTCTCCTCTCAACTCAGGGTTTAGCATGAAGCAGGCAGTTAACAAATGTGCTGAATAACTGAAAGATCATACTTCAACACCAAGATAACAAGTGAGTCCTGAGTTTATAAAGGAAAGGGCTGCAATTCAGATTTATCAAATGATTCTTTCAAATAATTCCTGGTCAGAATGTGAAAATTAGAAGTGATTTTGCAACATATAGTGAGAAAAATTCCTTGGAGGATACATTTTAGTATAGAAATTGAACTGCCTCCAATCAACAAATAAAGCACTGTTGGTCCTTTCAAAGTGGCTGGGAAGTTAGATATGTCCCCAAGCAGACACACAGGCTCTGCCTGTGTGCAGTGGCTTCATTCATCACAGATATAAGAATTAACTGTGGTGGGATCTCAGTGTGCATGTCTATGTGGACTTTAAATGCTTGGAGACCCAAATTAACCAGGGTTTCATGTTTCGTATGCGTTAAATTTCAAGTACTGGTCTGACAACATCACTTAAAACTCTTTTCTTGTTTGTTTTATTTCTTTTTTTTTTTTTTTTTTTCTGGTACCAGGGATTGAAGCCAGGCATGGGCTTATGCTGCTGAGTTATCTCCTCATCCTGTTCTCTTAAAATACTAGCCATCTATGCATAATATACTTGAATATAAACAGATATATAAAAATGCCAAGAGACAGTCCTTATTTTGAGAGCTTTATGTGTATTCTCACATTGAATACTTATACAAAACTTATTGTGTGGGCTTTTTTGTGTATTTTTAAGTAAGGGTCTACAGAGTTTACAGGGTCTAACTACTAGATTAGACTCATACTGATCCTCCAGTTTACAGTCTCCCAAGAGCTTGTATTACAGACATACACCACCATGCCCAGTCTCAATTGCCCTCTCAGTACACCTTGGGTGCAGGACTGGCACAGAAAGCCTGGGGATCAAGCCCCAGGCCTCTGCACCTGATTGCAGGTACTTTAATTTGTTCAGGCTTTTCCTATTGTTAAACAACCCATATTTTACAGAAAATACAACTGAGGAAGAGAAAAATAAGAAAGGGTGACACACTAACTACTTCCTAATCATTGCTCCAAGTATTCTCTTCGTGTATTATTCTCTGTGTGAGTGGAGGGGTGAAAGGATGCACGAAGGGATGAGTGAATAGGGAGGTAAGTCAAGGAAAGAATGAAAAACAAGGAATCCAGTAATGGAGTATGGCATGGAAACACGGAATGCATTTAGCTAGCTAGATCCACAATCCACAGCGTGGGCAACAATGGAAAGGGCTGAATCATACTGGACTTTTTGGGAAGGCTTTGAATGGTTTTTGTATGTGCAGGCTCTAAAATTAGATATACCTTCCATATTGCCAGCTCCACCCTTAGGAACTATTTGCCTTTTTGTGTGGTTTCTTTCAACCTCTATTTCTATTTCTAAACAATAAGGGGTTGGTCTACTGAGAATATGTTAGGATGCAGTATTATGCTGGCGGATGGTAGGGACTCAGCAGATATGTGTTGAAAAAAATAAGTGAACTGATCACCAAGGTATCACTGGCACCCTTCACATGAAAGAAATCTGTGGCAAGGCCAGAATTCGAGATCTTTCTTTATGATGTGAAATCAGCCAAGATACAAAATTCTGAAAGTCTCCCAGATTTATATGCTAAAACCTCAGCTATATGTAGTAGAAATATTATCCTTTTCCTTACATTCAAGTCATCAAAATGAACTAAAAGCTAATTGGGATTCCCAAAGCCAATCCTAATCCCCAGTATTTTTGAACTTCACATTTGTAGCTTGCAAAACATAAGTGCATTTGTACAGAGGTGAAGGGGAGGGAGGAGAAAGAATTTTTTGACCAGGGAGTATAAACTTAAGACAAGGTGTAGCTTCCTTGGTGACTACTTATAGGCAATACACAAGCCAGCCAGGGAAGAAGATATTGCCTACTACTTTAGTAAGTCCTTGCCCTCACATTCATGAGACTTGTAAGGGGCAGGTCTTCTGAAGCACCTAGAAGTTGCACCAATTCCTAAGTAATAATTATGAATACTGCTGAAAGGACAAGATAAAATTATGGTCCTAGAATTGGGAAAACATGTTGATCTCCTCATATCCCCTTGCAACTCTTCAGAAGTGTATTTTCAGTACAAAGAGAAAGTAAAAGTGATGTTCATATTGTAGAAGGACAAGTGAATGACTCATATCACATTTGACATGCACCCTTTCTTAGCAGATGAAGCAAGATTGGGAAGCACAAACTAAACTGTGCTTCTTCCTTGAGTCATCCTTCATGTCTCCCAACTTTGACCACTAAAGCATAAATACATGAAGGACCAAGATGATCGATCATCCTGGGAAGCCCTGAGGAGAAAAAGATATGATGGGAAAAATACAAGGAAAAGCAATAAAGTGATAAATATAAAGTTAGGGGCCAGAGAGATGGCTCCGTAGAATAAGCACTTCCCTGGCAAGGGCAAGGGTTTGAGTTCAATCCCTGGTTCTTCCAAAAATAAATAAATATAAAATTATACAATGCTAAATTACACATGCAGAGTAGTATAAGAACAGAAAAAATAGTGAGAGGAGAGACTTACGAGAAAATTTCCATGATAAACTTGCAGATGAATGGCAGTCAGGTGCAAAGGAAAGGAGTGGAGTGTAAGGGTGTGTGTATCAATAGATGGAGAGGGAAGACCTTGGCAATGTAGATAATAGAAAGGAGCCCCATGCATCCCTGATCAAGAGACACCCATGGCACAGAAGACTGGTGAACCAAGCACACCATAGAGGGTATCAGAGGGTTCCACCATCCTCGTGTATGAGGAAAAGAGTTCAATGTGTGATACTTAAGCAACTGCCTCAAAATCACCACAGATGGTTACAAAATATTCCAATCCCAAGCCCTCACTAAGGCTGAACAACTTGATATGACAAGGCAGATGTTCAGCGCTGGCTTTGAGCAAATCACCCTGCCACTACCCCACCACCACACCTGGGGAGCCATTGCAGGGCTCTGAGAAAGAACTCCATGTGCCTGCTTCGTTCTGCAGCAATGGTCATCATGCATCATGTTTTACAGGATTTACAACAAACACTAATTTCATAAACAGTCTCACGAGCATGGAATAGCACTCCTGTCATATTCTCCCTCTAAACTGGAAGCTCAGTGAGGGTAACGCACATCAGTTTCCATTTGAAGCCTCATCAGTTGGCACAATAGCTGCCTCCCACGTGGGGTAATGAAATCCTGACAGAATGCATTTACAGAGTCTGGATGCTATGTGAGAACAAGGTCTACGGACAGTACTGGGCTCTTGGATAACCTCAGAGAGAGGACTATGGCCTGAAATAAGGTGGTCCACATTACTGCAGGGAGTGGGGAGCAGAACCAAAAGAATCCCAAGGCTTCCTGTGTATGAGTAGGACAGCTATTAAGCCAAAAGTGTAAGTGAATGTGTTTTGAGAATTCTATGTGTCCTTCCTGCTATGAAACCTACTAAAAAATGGGCCCTCTGCATGTCTGTATAAATAAAACTTTATTGAGAGACGATCTTTGTTTATGTATTGTCTGTGACTGCTTTGACACTGCAAGAGCAGAGTAGTGACAGAGACCATCTGGCCAGAAAACCCAAAATATTTACTATCTTCCCAGTACTTTGTAGAATATATATGCTTTTCAAAAAAAAAAAAAAAAAAAAAAAAGAATATATATGCCACGTATGATGAGGGGGGTGCTCCTTTAATTTTATTCTGTTTTAGAATTTGTGCTGAGTTCAAGGGGAAGAATCTAGCACCTCACCACCAATCTCCTTGAGGACTAGGAATATCACAAAATGTACCCAGAATTGCTACAATACTCTTATTTGGGATCTAAAGATCAATGGTCAGTCTTGTCCCAGCTTCTAGAAGATCCTAGTTCACAACCATACTAAAACAGCTTTCAGACTCTTGAAGTGTTCCTGGCAACTTACTGCCCAGGCTTGTAAGAGACCAAAATATTTCCTGTCTTCACTTCCAGGTAAAGCAAATAGAACTTGATTTAACTTCAGATCACCTGAGATATGTAGTTACTTTGCCTCTTTATGCTTAGTTCTTTCAACTGTACAATGGATAGAACATTTCTTTGTTATTGGGATTAGCTAATTTTATATGAGCAAAAGGCATTGAATGGAGCTGGTCCTACAGGATGTATACTGTGAGCATTGTTGTTTCTTTGGTTTACCTAAATTTAAATTCTGACTGCAGTGGAGCACACTTTCCTTTCATTATCTATTCCATTCTGTTCCATGTTCCATTTGTTTTCATTTATGACCATTTTTCATCCTATGAGATAGTTGTGTTACTCTAATTTTACAAATGAGGACATCGAGGCATTGGCAAGGAACATATTTTTTAAAGATATCCAACCAATAAGCAATAGAGTCTGGAATGGAAGATTCCACAGACTGTCTGGCTTCAAAGATGATAAGAGACAGCTCAGTACTACACTGCAGTGCCTGAGACAGCCAAATTCCCAGAGCTAATGCCTTTTTCTTATTCCAAAACAACAGCCTAGAAAGTGAGACTCTTCTCTTGTGTTAAAGAGAGAGAGACAAAGTCATGGCCAACATCCCAGAGCTAGCTGACACCACCACGATATTATCCCAGCCATGCCAGGTGCTGGTCAATGCCCTAACCCAAGAATATTCACTCAACTTCTCTTCATGCCTACCTCTGACTACAGATTGGGAAAAAGAAGACAGATATTCATCTCCCAGCATTTCCTCTGTTAATATGGCCACTTGACTATGTGCTGACTAACTAATGACATAAAAGGGACATATTGTAAGAGGGCTCAGAAAGAAATTTTTTTTTTGTTCAAAAGGTACAAATAAGGGAAGAGAATTAATTACTGGAGCTTCCTTCCCTTTCCTTTGTGCCTTGAACAGAGACGTGATGTTTGCAGCCACTGCATAGTCCAGCCCCTATGTTACAACATAGAGAGAACAAGTGGATATCTAGGGACAGGTAAAAAGAGCTGTTCTAAAAACAAGCAGTTGGGCTCCTTTTAGAAGTACAAGAAAGAAGAGGTGTTCCAGGCTTGTAAAGGACACAACAGGTAAACATCATCATTAATCAAGTTTCCTGTTCCTTGGAGTGGACAGCAGTCCTGGATGACACTGCAGATTGGCTCAAATCTAAAGCAGTACCGAGTACTTACAACAGTCAGACAACATGTCCCAAGGAACAATCTACTCTTTCAGGTTTCAGGTCACATTGGTAAAATAAAGAAGACCAGCTGTTAGTAAAGATACATGCCCAATCTGAAACATAACGATTTTTTTGTAAAGAGGAATGATCATAAATGATTTGAGCAGTTCTGTGTAAAGATGAAGACAGAACACTTAAAAGAAATTACCAGACAAATCTTTGTAGCATAGCCTCAGGGTAAAAACATTATTTGTGCTAGTTTTTAATTTCACAGTAAGTTTTACTCTGTACTCATTTAAAGGGCTACCATATTCATGATTTTCACAAGGTTTCTTACATGTATCTCATCTAATCCTTATGAAGACATCATGATGTTAATTGGATAGCTTTACTTAACAAAACATTGAGTTCAGAGGTCAAAAGTCCCAATAAGTCACCTGGGGACCTCACAGGACACTTCAGTCCTGCTGAGATCCAAACCTAGGCCCGGCTTTACCTACCAGCCACATAATTCACTGTGGCACGATCCCGTGACTCCTCAAAACCAGTACATGCTCACTGAAGAGAATCTTTTCCCCATGGCACTCAAGCCTCCAGTGTTTGAGAAGATTAGTAATAACCACCCACCCAGAACAGCATGACTCATGCGGCCATCACCCTGCCTGGATGACACAGGTGGTCCTGAGTAGCTGTCAGACCACTCTCAGAAGCCTGAGTCAATGCTATAACCAACTGAGTCAATAATCCAAGGCTAGCTTGATAGATGAGAATAAGGTTGATCATCATAACAGTGAATCCAACTAATTCAGACCCTTCCAAGCACAGGGAAAAGTATACACATGCACAGAGAGAGGGGGGAGAGAGAGAAAGAGAGAGAGAGATGGAGAAAGAAAGAGAGAGATCTATGTAAACATATATGGATATATGAGTATATAAATACATGTATACACACAAGTATAAAAATATACATGTGTGTAATGCTTTTCCTTTTTATTTCTTTTGATTTCAGCTTCATCATACACCAAAGGCCATTTGAAGACAACAGATTTTGTTCCATTGCTCTTTGCATTTATTTTAGTTTTTTGTCATTTTGCGGAATACTTGACTCCCTGGTAGAGCAAGCACATCCAAGTTGGAGGATTTGAGAAAGTGAGGATTAAGATTCTAATGTTCTGCTGTGAACCTAGTCAGCTCTGAGGGAGGCAGTTTTACTGATGAACACATATTTGTATTGAGTCACAAAAGAACTCCAGTGGATTTCTGAGCTGCTACTACCTTGAGAGCTGTCAGAAGGCATATGACAGAGTTCCCTGCATGGACATGAAGTCATCCGCAGGAGGCGCTCGACTCCCAGGCCATCTGGCCTGGGTAGCCCTCCTCTCTATTCAGCTTCCTTACAGGAGTTTTCTGTTCAACTTCACTTACAAAATAGGTAATAATGCCTTATGATAAAGAGAGAAAAAGAAAATACTAGTCACACATCTATCCGGCCAGGACCAACATGAGATGCAAAGATCCAAGGTGGAGAGAGATGATAGAATACAGGAGGAGCCTCCAGAGATCGTGGTCAGATGGGTGCAGGCAGGACAAAACTCGCTGACCATCTCTGCTGCGTGGTAGCTTCTCATCCCTCAGCGCTGCTGTCTGTGAGCTTTCCCACATCTCTCCGTTGCTTCCAAGTGGTCTACCGTTTGTTTCACATACTCAGAGAAATCACCTGTGGGCCACTTGAATTACATTTTTAAGTAATGGGGTAAATAAGAAACAGTTACAAATTATTGCTAAAGCAACATAAATCTTGAAATTTTGCAAATGTATTGCATAGGCATCTCTATGTTATAAATAAAACAGAGCCCATCAAATATTTGCACCCAAGAAATAAGTTGCTGCTGATGACTTATTGCTGAGAAGCACAGATGTAGGAATTGCTTCATCAAGTTCTGTTGCAGAACAGGTTGGAAAAGAGACAGACAGACAAAAATAACTAAATAACTACAAACAGTCACTATCTTCACATTCCTTACATCAGATGAAAATGGCCCATTATGGAATAGCTATACTCCAAGGCAGAGCACACATGTTGAACAAGGTAAGAGTACAAAAATGCATCAGCCAGGCCCCAAGGAAGAGAGCCCAAGGGGTGTGGGAGAGGACTATGAAAGGGAAACGGGTGATGGGCTTCCACAGAGCAGAATCTCATGGCAAGAAGTCATGAGCCTCAAGAGGTAGGAAGAGTGGAGAATCCCAGTCCTTGTATTTTGCCTGGTGTCCTTAGAAATGCCCTGAGGGCTTAATGGGAGGACTCTCCCATGCCAGTCCCAAGTAAACACTCTAGGGTAATAATAAACTTCTTTGCTGGAGGGTTAACAACATAAGTTTGCAGACAAAAATCAGAGAAATAGAAGGGCTGTAAGGACAGCTAATATTTTGGCCCTAGCCTTTCAAGGTCAGTGAAGACTCAGGACATAGGAGAACCTGTACTGTAACATCATGTAACTCAGTTGTGTCTCAAATTTTCTGGTCAAGGAGATTACGGGGTCG
>PVKA01017802.1:0-45050 GCA_004027165.1 Ctenomys sociabilis | reverse complement strand
GTCCAGCATTCTGCAACCATAGTGAGTTATTCAAAGAAATTGTCGACCATATCCATTTACAGCTCAGCTTAATATTATGGGCTCACGATGTATACTTCATTTTTATACTTTTCTGCTGGATGGTTAAGACCTAGGTAGATCAAAACTTATATACCAACACAAGAACTTTATATTTCCTATGTGGTCATTGAAGTCCTCTTAGGGTTTATCTTGTAGTCCTGTACATTATTCTGTAGTTCCTTTGTCTGTGTCATCCGTTTGACATAATCTTGTAAGTATTTACCTGGAGGCTATTTCTGTAGTTCCTCCCCTGGAATCTTCTATTATCTTGTGCCTGTTGTACTTCTTCCTGACCTTTGCCTGAAACCCTTGCAGCTACTTTCCCAGGAGCAGGTAGACCTTCCAGTACTGCTGCTGTCCTGGTGGGGCAATCCTCTGTGAAGCCACCTGACAGGAAGTACATGCCCTCTGGGAAGCAGGGCAGCTGCAGTTGTGAGTTGGTCCTGGGAACGTGACTGCTTTGAAGTAGGTCCACAGTCTCCTGGATAATAAGTCTTGACAGTGCTGGTTACAAGAGGAAAATCCTTAATGAGGCTAAGCACCCTAACATTTGCACATATACTGTGAAATTCCTAGAAATAGAGAGTGGGGTGGAGCCTCAGGGTGGTTTCCTACAGCCTTAGTGAAAATTCTAATGATTCCTTGCAAAAAATTCTGTAGATGTCCAACAAAAGACAAAACAATGCAAAACCTGATGTTAATTTCATGGTCAAACTCAAGTCAATGTTTAATCTTTTATATGCTTAATTTACAATATGGAATGTGCTAGTCACTCTTTTTGTTTTTGTCTGAACTGGTAAGAAAATGAGGCAGTAGGAAAGAAATGTGCACACAGCACTGAGGCATCCAGCATACAGTGGGCTGCATCAGCCACAACTGGCCAGCTGCAAGGCCCCAGGTGAGCGGTGGTGCTGAGCGGAGCAAAAGTGCTGGCTCTTCCTAACCATCACCCTTAAGACTTAAAGGACACTGGTGTTATAGTGAGTGTGGTCCATAAAGAAAATGATTTGGACAAAGGGCTAGGCCTAAACACAAAAGAAAAATGCCTGAGTTAGTCTGCATTTGGAACTCGCCATCCCAGAAATCTCGAAGATCAGGATGTCCTTCATCCTCTTTGACCTACACGTCTTCTGGTTCTCCTCTACTCAGGCTGACCTTTCTTGGACTGACAAATGATGCCTTTTCTCCTTCCCTTTTGGGTAGTGAGCCAAGACTTTTACCTGTAGTAGAGACACCAAGGATCCACTGGGTTCTTGGTGTTTTACCTTAGGATTAGTGGTGGTGGTGTGTGTGGGGGGGATGGCCTGGTGCAGGAGAACTTTCCATGGCTGCTTTCAGGTGCTCCCCTTCTCCTCCTGAGTGCCCTCTGACCCAGACAGAAATGTTCTGCCAGCCTTGCCATGGGACCTGAGTGGCAGGTATCTGCTGGTACAGGACATGAGCTTGGATCGTGTGTGAATCAAGATCGGGCATTTACTGTGCTCCTGGGGCCTCAGGTGGATGACTAGCCTTTGAGTCTCCTGACAAGTAATGTGTTGAAAACTGGGAATGAGGCCCTTCCATGGTCACCAGGTCCTGATGGGCTGTCCATGATACCACCCTGCCCGACTCCTCAGCTGTTGGCTTCTTCAGTAGATACCTTTGTCTCAGTTGTTGAAGTGGACATTTCAGAGACCACAATATGTAGAGAATCTAAATTCAGGGGGAAAAATACATTATTTGTACTACAGGGAACAGATAAAAATACTTAACTCTAACAGTGATCTTGCAGAGACAACACATGGGCTTAATGTTGCTGATGGTTTTATATATTTTTATTTATATAAAATATAACAAAATTAAGAAAAATGATTTTTCTTTTAATCTAACAAACTTTAGTGTATCAACAAAGTTATTGACCAGACCTTTAGTCAATACATGATTTTATAATATGATTTGATAGATATCAGATATTGCAAAGACTTGTATTTAAATCCTGGCCATATATTATGATTAACGCATACACAAATAGACATTCACAGAAATAGTTAAGTCTTATACATAATCTCCTTATCCAATATTTATTTGTATATATATATTTGTAAATATGTCTTTTTTGCTTAGATATTCTTGGTTACACTGAAATGTATTGCATTTTATTCCCTTATAATGTGCTTAGGGCGAACAATAACTGCCAACTTGAAATTTCCTTACAGCTGTGCTGCGGAAGCCTGCTGTTTACTGTGTGTGCACATCCACCCCCATCAGTCAGCTGTTAGCAAAGCCACCGTAGAAATATGCTTCAGCTAGTTTTGTTTTCTTTAGTATTGAAAACCCATTACTTCATTAATATTGTTATGTTTTAAACTAAAGATTATTTCTGTCATTGCTTTACTAGTCAAATAGTATTGAAGAATGTGTTAAGGATATTTATGTATCTTAGTGGTTTGGAAATTTTTTCATGCAAAATAACAACCCCGCCAGCAAACCCAAGACAGCAAGACTTCTTGAAGGCTCTCCTCTTCCAGAACTTGGAGGAGGAGAAGTCAAATGGAAAGAGGATGCAGTGAAACCTCAGCAGGTGTTCCTGCCTCATTCACTGATCTAATGGAGATCTCTGCATTCTCGGGACTTCATGGGGGAAAAGCCGAACAAATAATAATAGCAAGGATAGTACTCGTGGGTGCTATATTTAGTCATTTAATTGACTTTGAAATTCCCTATCTCTTCTTACCTATATCTATGAAGAATTCTTTTGTGGTACTAGGTATCAAACCCATGGCCTGACACATGCTAAACAAAAACTTCCAATTCTTCTTCCATTTGTTTTTAAGAAACTATTGGATTTCTAACTGGTGGTCAGCTTATTACACCCAGCTGAATTAAACTAGCATGGTGCTGGGTGCAGGAGGCCCACCTGAGGGTGGTTGCCAGCAGCATAAAGGCAGAACAGGAGGAGCTGCTGCTACACTGTTAGGGACGCTGTTTGGAGGGGCTGCTGGAGGCAGCTAGTTCTCTTGGGCTGTGCTGCTGGGGACCCTTGACATGCTGGCTTTCCCAGTGAACTTTGGAGAAGCTCTATTCCTCATCTTGAGCATTGCTTCCTGGCTCCTGAGGGGAAGATGGTGCACTGCTCAGCCTAATGCAGAAGCTTGTGTTGGCTTTTCTGTTTGGAACTTGGCTTTCTTCATCACCAGAGGAGCTCGGGACCTCACTGTTTCTGAGGATGGCTGTGGCACTCTCTGGTGCTTGCTTTGAGGATTGCTTCCTAGCTCCAGGACAGATCCCTCAGGCGGCTGGCACAGATCCTTCATCTCTCTGGCATAGGCTGTCTAGCTTCCACCACTGACCTTTGGGCCTTTCCTGCACTTCTTGTATATGATTCTTGGGTGATTTATTATAAAACAATATTATAAAATCTGTCATATACTACATTGTTTGCCTTGTAAAAACCCCAAGTCATCACAGAAACTAAGTGTTTACTTCATGAAGCATTGCAATTACACTTCTGGAATTATGATTTCTTAATAGGCAAGTGTCTTCCTTTATGAATGTTGTTCCTAAGATGGTTCTTTCAAGAAAACAAACTCCTTTAATCTGAGATTTGTTTTATTTAATGGTTACATGCATTTTAACATGGATGAGCGTGGGATTATTAAATCTTTAATTTTTGAAATAAAGATACTTCAAATGACCATTTTCTGCTGCCCTTTTTCACAGTGCATACGGGCGGTACATGATGTTTCTGTTCCTGGCGTGGAGTTGGTGCATGAGCAGAACTCCGCCTGGTCCCCTTCCACTCTTGTCCCCTTTCCCGCTTGAGAAAGCTCTGTCTCCCCATCTTAGTTAGTGGAGGCATAATGCCGTTGTAATTGACTCCTTCAGACTGAAATTCTCCCCAGCCTGGCTTAGATGCAGCGCACCCGAGACTGCAGTGAAAGGGTGCAGTGTGCTCCCAGCTGGACTTGACAGCAACCTCGTGGGTCTTGCCTGCAGCTTGAATCAAGACTCCAGCTAAGGACAGAGGCAAATTTCAAGAACAGAGCTCAGGTGTGACTAGTCCTTATCCTCTGCTTTTAATGGAGCACTAACAGCACACATGCAGGCAGTTGATATTCCAGTAGAACAAGTGTCTCCCACAGCCTGGACCCCAAAGATGTATACCCTCCCCTCCCCTCCAGACTGGAAAGAGCAGCGTATGGTTAATATCACATCCTAACAGGAAACAAACCAGGTGAAGTCCTGGCTTCAACCCCCAGTGTGGGGTTTTAGATAAACAGCATTTTGCATAGTCTTAAAATTTGAGTTATTGCTATTTTGTCATGTATATGAAGAAACAAAGAGGTAATACTATGTGTTTGACCCAACTCACAGGAACATTTTGTGAAATTCAGTTCTTAAGACACTTTCTGCAATGCAAGTTACTAATCCAGTGAGCTAGGATTCACGTGCTTTATGTTTTTTGTATTGTGACATTTGGAATACATTCAGACATGCTTCCCTTTGAGTATTAGATGACCTCTGAGATCTGCCTATTTCATATAGAGTTCATGTGTGACTGCTGCGCAGAGCAGAGAGCAGTAAACCAAGTAGGCCAGTAGAATGCAGTCAGCATGAAACTAAAGGGAAGGGTAAACGAGCAAGAGACATTGCACGAAGAGTTCATGTGTGAGTCTATGAAGTATTTTCAAGTCGTTTATCTGAAAGGTGGATGAGAAATTAGAGGTCAAGAGCCTTCTTCCTAGCCCTAGAGCCAGGTGACCAGCCACGCTAGAGTTTCTGCTTAGTTGTAAATTCACCAGGCTTTCTCACTCAGTTCGCCTGTGTCTGTCAGTGAGTACAGTCCAGAGCTGTGGAAATGCCTGGCAGGGAGGAGTCCTCCATGGACAGTCCATCCCACAGGCCACAGAGCTCCACTTCCCTGTCCACTTATAGATTCCTCTGGGGTGTGCCTGGGGTCCTGGACATTTGCAGGAGTTTTTCTATCTCTGCTCCTGCAGATCCACCTCCTACCCACCTCTGTCTTCTTTGCTTTTTCTTGCTGCTGCTTGGGCCTCCTTGCCACTGGTGTCTCTGAGGCCAAGGCCTTGGCATCTTGGACATAGCAGCCCAAGTGGAAGACAGGAGGGGCAGTTCCCTTACATGGCCCTGCCTCCCTCGCATGCTTCCTTTTCGTCATGTTTTAAGAACATGAACTAGGATTTTGACCTAGACGCTAACACTGAAAGAAATGCCATAAATTTTCTCAGCAAGTATGAATTCATGGTAGAAAGAAAATCACGCTGCCTTGAAGTCTAAATAGCTGGTGGAGGAGGTTTTCACTGGAGCAGTAAGGATTGGGACTGTCTTAACAGGTGAGCTGGTGACTCTTTTCTGATGCTCATGACTTTCAGTGTACTTTAAAACTCGATCTGTCATTGCAAATGTCATGCCCTGCCAGGTATTTAAATCAACTGTGCTGCTCTGACTCTGTTTCCCTCCCCTCTCCTCCCTTTCCCTCCTCTCTCCTCCTCTCCTCACTGGATGGGTTTTCTGGGCTCCTGTTAAGTTGCCAGGGTCAGTTTCCTTACATCACCTCCATAATGAGAAGAGAAGGTCATGTTGCTGAGCTGTATCATGCTTTGGTGATCTGGGTGGCCTTATCTCACGCGGATGAGCTGGGGTGTCTCATGCCCATTTTTATGCTGTGTGATTGGTTTCCAAGTAAAGACTAGAGTAGCCTAAATCAGAGACAGTATTTAAATTGTCTCCCAAACTGGTACTTGAATTTTGTTTGTAAGAACAGAGGTATCCCTTTAATATGATTAATATTCTAACATATAAAAGTTAAAATCAGTCAGCTCATGGAACTGTGTGGAGATTAAGTTGTACAATGCTATTTAAGTAAATTCAGCAAATTGCTCTGAGGGTCTGGGGGTAGTTTTTCTCCACTTTGTCTGCCTCATCTCCTTTCACCTTTAATCACTTATTTTTTTCTGATTGCTTAACTCTCTATTTGAGGACACATATAAAGAATGTATTTTATTTTCAAATAACTTTTATGTAGAACATCAATGAAAGGTACTGCATAAGACATGAAGTTTTCTTAACTTTACAGCTAATGCTACTTGGTTTAATGAAATGTGATAGTACTTGGAATGATTGTCAGTAGTTCAGCTTTTGAAAGAAGTAATCTTGAATTTAATAAAATGTTATTTTATGTGCATTAACCATGCCACAGAACCATCTTTGTCCAAGAATGCTGATTATTTTAAGAAAATAAATAAATTATATTTATAATTTTCCCACCAGAAAGAATGTAAATTCCGCCAATGAGATTTTCATCATATTCTTTAAGAGTTGTGACTAGAAACTACTTGCAAAATGCAAAATGTGAAACCCTCAGCCCAACTGAAAAGCATTTGCTGGGCTTTTCACTTAACATTATCTCGTAGAGTGAACATCATCTGGGATGGAAAACAGTGTGCACCATGGAGGGTGGATCCAGTTCACGTTGTGAGTTAACTAGCTAATGCTTCTCAATTTAGCTGGATAGTCTGAAACTTATTTCCCATAATTCTTGGCCAGCTGTAAAATGGAAGAGGAATAATACAAAATTTACAAAAGCCAGCAATGTTAAAATAATCAGGGGAGAAAGACGAGACACAGGGTGAGATGCTGTTAGTCCCATCGCAGTGGACTATCAGATCTAAACCAAGATTGCATTATGTAAAATGTAAGCCTAATTTAATATTGTGCATCTTACTGAAACCTTTTCACGTTGACGTTTTTATTTTCTTACTCGAATGGAAACCAATATACAATAAACAGGATACCTTTTATCGTGTGTGTGTCATGAATGTTTCATGCAAGGCTAATCAATTCTTTGTGGTTGACATCAAAGTGAAACTATCATTGCCATGGCAAGCATGTACCCTGTCTTCCCAGGCTACCATACAGCTCCCCGTTTTGCTTTAGGAGTTGAGAGAGCAACAAATTTAAAAGTGTCACCCTAGGGTTGGTTTGCAGCCTCTGAATCCTGGCTGATGGTAAGTTCCATGTATCCAATCATTTTGTGTCCTCTGAACTGTTTTGATACCACACCTACAAAAGTGACTTCTATAAAACACAACCCATCTGTACAAATCAAGCCTGAACAACATTGGGCACGTCATTCATTATCAAATGATGAGTCACAGGTGGAAACTTCCTGACTATTGCATAGATGTCTCTCTGAGGGGCCAGGGAGATGGCTCAGTGGAATAAGCACTCCCTGGGTAAGTGCAAGGACCTGAGTTCAATTCCCAGTTCTGCCAAAATAAATAAATAAATAAATAAATAAATAAATAAATAAATAAAATCATCTTCTTGAAGTCCAAGCAAGGTCCATATATGCCTTTGTCTTGATCTCTAAGCAGTGGTATTTTCTAAAGTAATTGTCAAATACTTAACATTTTCATTGTGTCTTGAGTGGAAGAAGCTAACTGATGCATTCACATTAACTTTCGCGATGCATTGTGAAAAGTTTAGTTTGTTCATAAGGTGTGTGTCGTACAACATTGTTATAGGAAAGGACACACTTTTCGTTTATTTTACGTAACAGCAGCTGTCTAACGTAGTCAGAATAACATGTGTATGTCTTGAACCCAGCCTTCCTTTTTGTCTCACCTTTAAGGGGCTTTCTGAAGGCTCCCTGGGCACACATTTCACCCAGTGCTGATCATGGGTCCCTGGGTCTTCTCCTGAAAGCATCTGTCCCAGGTGCTGCTCCTGATGCCGGAATCCACCCCATGTAGCCAAGTTCCCTGGGGCCTGAGTGGGTCTTAGCAGCTACTCCTTTGCTTGGCACAGGCTCTGCAGCCACTGTGGAGTAAGTCTCTAACCCTGGCCTCAGTGCTATTGCATGGAGCCCCAGCAGGGCTGGCACTGTGAGCCCTGATGCCCTCAGCACTGCACATCCACTCAGAGCTGCTGACCGTGGAATGGCATTGCCACAGCCCCTTGGCTGTACCCCTGCACCCCTCTCCTGTCATTGTCAGCATGCTACCATTGTCACCTGTTTTCTTCTCTGTCACCTGAGTGATTTTATATGCTCAAATCTAAAGTAAATGCTCCTCCTGTCTCACCCTTTTGAGCCCCTTTTCCATTCACCAGTTGATGATGCAGATTTCTTGCACATACTGATTTTCCTTATGTGCTCAGCAGTGGGATTACTAGCTTGTAAAGTAGTTGCATTTTTAACTTTTTGAGCATCCTCCATATTGCTTTCTGTTGTGGAGCTGTGCTAATTTACCTTCCCCTAAAATACTATGCAAGGGTTCCTTTTTTTTTTTTTTTTGTGATACCGGGGATTGTGGTATCCTGCACTTGCCAAGCAAGTGCTTATTCTGCTGAGCTATCTCCCCGGCCCCAGGTTCCATGTTTTTCTACGTCTTTCCCAGAACTTGCTATGTGTAATTTTAGTAGCAGTTTTGACTGCAGCGAGGTGATACTTTCATTTGCATTTCTCTGACCTCAGTGACTCTGAGCATTTTCTCATGCACTTGCTGGCCGCCTGCTTGTCTTCTTTTGGGGATATCTGCTTCCTTTTTTGCTCACAGTCAGTGAGGTCATCGCCTGCCGGCTATTGGCTGTTGAGGGCTCTTGTGCATTCGGTGTGTTAACCCTTGTCAGGTGTCGAGTTTGCGAAGCTTTCCGCTAGTTCTCTGCACCGTCTCCTCGCCACTGCTTTTGCTGCACTCACCCTTTTGCTCTGATGTAATGCCATTTTTTTTGTTTTCTTGCATTCTGAAGATTTTGTCCAGAAAATTGTTTCTCATTCCATTGTTCAGAAGTATTTCTGTTGTATTTCTTCTCCTGGTTTCATTCTTTTGGCTCTAAATGCGTAAGTTTGTCTTGCACTTCAGTTTGAATTCTGTAACAGTGCTGAATGTGCTATCCATTGTAAAGAGCATCCTGTGGCACTTGTAGATTTCGGGGCATCTGATGTTTGGGGCATTCACTCTCCCAGAAGAGCAGAGTCTGCTCTGGCTCACCTTTCCAGTGCCTCGGGTGATCAAAATTGTGCCAGATCCAGCAAAGATGGCTGAGTGTCCTGGGTACCTCCTCCCTGTGGCCATAGTGGCAGCAAGCAGCAGCACCTAGTGTTCTCTAGTCCAAGCCGCTGCTGGCCTCATGAGTCCACTTTCGAATTTCATCAGAGTGGCAGGAACTACAGATGGCTGCTGTCAGGGTTCAGGTGAATGTTTTGAGGGTTTTTGTTGTTGTTGTTGCTGTCTTTGTTTTTTGTATTTTAGGACAGGTTCTACAAATTATATAGGGTCTCACTGAGTAGCTTGGACTTGTATTGATCTGCCTATGATTAACACACTAGGATGCCCAGTCTCAATTGCTGTCTCAGTGAGTCCCAGGGGTGGGGCCAGCATGGCAGGCCCAGGGATCAAACTCCTGGCCCCTGTGTCTGCCTGAGTAGGTGCTTTAATCAGCTGAGCTATTTGGCCAGCCCTGAGGGAGGGTTAATAGCAGCGTGTCTTTTACTATCAGAAATTTTTTCAATTTAAACAATTTTGATCCCCCCTTGTGTTCTGTGAACAAGTGCCTTTGCTGTGAACTAGTCTGAGCCCTTTCTGTGCACCTTCTGTTGGCTCCTGTTCTAGCAGCTGAGATCCCCATGTTATCTAGAGGTGTTTAGTCTTGAAAGCTGTGTTCCAGGTTTCTTATAATCCAGTAAGTGAAGAACAGTGGAAAATAGTTATTTATACATCCTAGATAATTTGGGTTTTAGGTTCTAAGACTTGCATGTATATTTATAGTGATATATAAATTAATTTTAAGAAATAAGCTCCTGAGATGTCTGAAGTGGCCCAGTCTTCATGTTTTCTTTATGTTAAAAATAAAGTTCTAGCCGGGCGTGGTGGCGCATGCCTGTAGTCCCAGCACTAGGGAGGCTGAGGCAGGAGGATTGTTGTGAGTTCGAGACCAGCCTGAGCTACAAAGTGAGCTTAAGGCCAGCCTGAACTGCACAGTGAGACCCTGTCTCAAAAAAAAAAAAGACAAAAAAAAAAAAAAAAAAAAAAAAAAAAAAAAAATAAAGTTCTCTGATATATATATATATATATATTAGCTTGAAATGCCCATCTAGTCTTATTATTTTAGTTATAATCAACAATTAGTGAAAAGTTATTGCAAGATGGAATTTTAGACCCAGGTCTATGCCAGATGTCCTCTGGCTTTACTGATTTGTTAGACACAGAGCCTTTTCAGTGACTTCCCAAGATCCCCTAGTTTATCAGTAGCCAACCTTGCTGATACCTAGCTATAGCTTACCGAGGACTACAGAATATTAGGGCCAGAGAGACGTACCTTTCAGAGCTAGTTTTTTTTTTTTTTAAATTGATTTGACACATTATTTTTGATGGGGTTTTTATAGTCTTTGAGATAGGCAGTCCTTAACTGATCATCCTTACTGTTCTATTATCCAAGTTTCTGAAGTTTTTTGGTTGTATTCAATTTTTCTTATAAGCAGAGCTATTACAACATTCCATTACTCTTTCGTTTAAATTTTGAGCTCCCCATTAGATTTTCTTCTGTTAAGAAACATCCTCCTAAGGCCAGACAAATAGCCCAGCATGTTAAAGCACCTGCAAGCAAGCGCAGGGATCAGGGGTTTGATCCCCAAGCCTGCCGTGCCAGAGGCACACTGAGATGGCAATTGAGACTGGGTGTGATGGCATGTGCCTGTAGTCCCAGCTCCTGGGAGGCTGTAAACAGGTGGATTGCTATGAATCTGATGTGAGACACTGTAGACCCTTCCCTAAAATACAAAAAAAAAAAGAAAAAAAAAAAAGAAAGAAAAGGAAAAAAGAAACATCCTCCTGTTGTTATTTGGACAGTTATCAAGGAGGTCTGAGAATGTCTCCCTATGAGGCTTGAGAGCTGTACGATTCCATCTGCAACAGTGTCAGTTAGATGATCCAGGAAGCCTGTGTTTCATCAGTATCCAGGCCATAAATAGCATATTGCCAGTAGCTTTGTGCCATAAAAGATTATAAAGGGAAAAGCAACGTAAGATTCAAAAGTGAAGCACTGAAGATAGGGCAGTGTATTTGTATGGAAATGCAAGATTTCAACACCAACATCGTGATGGATATTGTTCTATCAAATTCATCAAGTTTATTTTTATTTCCATTATCTCTTGTTCCTTGTTTATTTTTTGTATGTCAACATAATTGTAAATATGAGGACTGAGATACTGCAGGACCCTGAGGGCCCTTCACCCTCTCCAGGTATACCACTCAGCAGTCAGCTTATTTTAGTATGGACATTATGTCACCCTTTTCTCCAGTTAGGTTTTGACCTGAATTCTCTCAGGATTTATATCACTCTCCAGATCACATCAGACATGTATCAGATTTTCCAAATCCTTTGCAATCCATATGAAGTCTTTTTAGCTACATCCCTTTCATGCTCATAAGCATGAACTTTATGTTTAATTCTGGGTTGTGTCAGTAAACCCTTGTTAAATATCACTGTCCACTCTGATCCTTGCCCTTGTGTCTTGAAGCTTGAGTAGCTGAACAGATTTTTTATTTCTCATTTAAGGCTTATCCTTGAAGCCTTCTGTCCATCTCCCTAACAACTTGAGCGTGCGCTCTCATCTTGTGTTGCTGTGCCTTGTGCTACCATGGGAGCCCGTATGCTAATGGGCAGCACTGTATGACTCTGCTCAGTGACAGTGGCTGAGCCCGGGCCACTGCAGACATTTAGCAGTGTACAGGAAGGCAGAGGGACGAGGGAAAGGTGGTCTTAGAGCCAGATCCCCTGCTCCATGGAGGTGCGGAGCTTTGTTTGGATTTCCAAGAGGAGCCATCTAAATCCCAAAGATATCTTTCTAAAGTTGTTCTAAATCTGATATTTCTGGTGAATCCACTTAGTTACTTTTTAATTTTTATTTATTTATTTATTTGGTACAGGGTCTCACCATGCAGCTCAGACTCATAGTGATACTCCTGTCTCAGTCTCTCCAGCACTGGGATGACAGGTGTTCAGCACCACACCTGGTCTCCGTGGCCAGCTGAGTGTGCCAGGGATTCTGGCGCAGGCACGGTATGTGGTACCAGAGAACAAACCTGGGAGCTTGCACTTGCCAGGCAGGCGCTTAGACTACTAAGCTATCTCCCCAGTCCCAACTTTTAAAATTTTTAATGTAAGAATAAAATAACATAGAGTCAAGAGCTCAACTTAAGAGGTAATGAAATCCTGATAGTCTGATGGGGCCCTTCAGGGGCTTCTGCTTTGACGTGTCAGTCGATGTGCCTTTGGAAGCTTCAGTCTGGTCCAACGCATAGTTTTCCTTCGGTGACATACTGTTGTCGTCTGCCTTCTGCAGCATGTCTGCTCCCAGCAGCCACCTGGGCCAGTGCTATCTCAGGTCAGGGCTGGCGCACATCCTTTCTAATTTTTCCTTTTTCCCAGGATGTGCTCCACCCTAAGAAAGAGCTGCTGCGTATTTTCCCCTTCCTGTCCTGCTAAAGTTCCTGAAGCTCCTCCTAGCGTGTGGCTTTCAGCAGCTTCTGTGGCCTGTGGGAGAGCAGCAGCCTGAGCAGCGGCCAGACACAGCACCCATCAGATAAGCCGGCGGGAGGCACGCTTTGTCTCCAGGTCCTGGAGCTTGTGTCCTCTGCCAGGCAAGAAAGGCCATTGTTCACTTGGCCTTTCATGTGATAGAGTCATCCCCTGGCTCAGTGATCTCAGCTGGTCTTTGCAAGCAAACCTTTTGTGCACGTGTGTGTGTGTGTGTGTGTGTGTGTGTGTGTGGCTCCTTTTCAAAGTCTAAAGAAATTTGTTATCTGAGACCGTCTGATGAGATAAAAGTCAATGTTTAGATGTACAAGTTAGGGAATACCGTGCTGAGGGTCATCGGGCTTTCTAGCTACAAACAACACCTTCTTTCCGGTCAGTGCTACGTTATCCCATGAATGTATTTGGGGAAGCAATCTTATAAGCTAAAGCATGACTGTCCTCTCACCTGTGCTGATGCCCAGGCAGTGCCACGCCACTCATTCCCTGCTGGAGCATGCACCAGCTTGGCAGCATCGGGACAGTCTGCAGCGTGCATTGGGTGTCGCAGTGCATAGGCACAGGCACTGAGAGGCCTGGCCTGTCGCGTTGTCTGCACCTTCTCCTCACCCCGCGGTGTTTGTAGTGGCCTTCGGCTCTGTGGCGCACATGGGCCCTCCCCAGCCCTCCTGCTGGCACTGCAGTGCCTTTGCTGCCTCCTAGGCTCCATCTTTTGTTGATCTTGCTCACGCAGGGATACCCTCGGTCTCCTCCCACCCTATCATCACTAGCTTGCACTCTGTGGTGTGGCATTTCAGATGCCTAAAGACATTGCACTGCTATTTCTCTTTCCTACAGTACAACTTATCTTCACCCAGCTTTACCTGAAGCTGTTGTTCTATTTCTTTGCTTCCTGTTGAAGCCAAATTACACAAAATACTTATCTATACCTGGATTTTTTTTTTGACACTTAAAAAGAACTTTGAATATCAGTAATTGAACCCAGCACCTTCATACAGAGCTATAGCCCCAGCCAGTCAGTTGGTTTGTTATACGTTGACACAGGGTCTCACTAAGTCACTGAAGTGCTCAGGCTGGGCTTGCATCTGGGACCCTCCTGCCTCAGCCCCCCAAGTGCTGGGATGACAGGTGGGCGCCCACTGTTCTCCCCAGTACCTGCCATCCCATTCTCCTCAGCACCTTCTAGAAGGTCTCTGCTCTTATTTCTCCTCTCACCTCCCTGTGGCATCAAGGCGATGCCCCTGCCTGCATGGCTAGGAGAATGGCCTCTTATTTCTGTTAGAATGGGCTCCTTTGCTGAGCTTCCCTTGGCTGTGTCACTGATGCCCTTTGCCCTGGCCTCTCCTCAGCATTCTTCCCAGGTACTTGGACCTCCAAGTTTAACTGCCCATCCCTACATTACACCTAAAGCCTCCTGCACCAGGGAACGGCCGTGGTGCCTGCAGCCCCTGCTCCTCACTGCGCCATTGTCTGCCTGCTGCCCTCCATCAGCCCTTCTCCTCCAGGCCAATTGCCCCCCACCCTCCACAGCTGCACCAGCACTTCCTGTAAAGTGCCCCCTGTTGCCAGCTGCACCTGCTAGGTATGTTTATTCCTTCTGCATCACCCTGCAGTCCCTTAAGGCAAGTCAGATCATGTGACCACTGCCACTTTGCACCCTCTAGTCACTCACTGTCTTGGGAAGAAACCCTGGAGTCCTGCGAATGCCTTCCAGGTGTGGTGGTGCCTGTCCCTCCCCACTTCCTTCCACTCTCCCTTCCCTGTCTCCCAAAGGTACCCTAGCAGCATGCTGGTGCCCTCGCCTTTCCTTGAGGGTGACTTCAGCTCCCTCCAGCAAGACCCCATCTCTACCTTCTGGCACCACATCCCTCCTTCTCAGTCACAGGCATCCCGCACCCCCCTTGCACTGTGTAGTGCTTTCCCCAGAGTCCTTTCTGATCTGCAGTTCGTGACGTATGCCTACTCTGTGGACTGCTCCATAGTCTGCTTCATGTCTTGTCTTCTGCATGGAGAAACTGTGCTTCTTGACAGAAGGGACACTCCTTCTTATCTGTTAGACTTTTAAGGGGTAGTGCATAGGAGTTCATCAACCAGTTATGTCATTAGCTTTTAAAAATGAGTTCTAGCTGGGCATGGTGGTGCATGCACACCTGTAATCCTAGCACTTTGTAGTCCAAAGTGAGAGTGATTCAAAAAAAACACACACAAAATTAGTTGTAATTTGGGGAAGTTGTCTTTGGGGAAGATTCCTAGAAGAAGAATAGCTGGGTTGAATGGAATTTCAAGTTTTCTTTTTCTGGGGATCACCATAAGTGGTTGTACTCTTTATAATCCCACCAACAGCCTAGAAGGGCCCCAACACAACCCTGTCTCACCAGCATTTGTTATCTGATTTCTCCATGGTGGCCACTCTTTCCAACTTGAGATGGAGCCTTGGGGTTGTGTTAATTTGCATTGGTCTAGTGGCCAGAGATTTTGAGCATTTCTCATGTGTTCACTGACCACTTAGTTGTGCTTCTTGTGAGAAGGGTCTTTCTGTTCCACTTGCCCAGTGTTTGATTTGGTAGTGGTGGTGGTGGGGTCTAATTATTAGAGTTCTATCTATACACTGGATATTACTTCTCAGTCTAAGAATCAGGTGAGGTTTTTTTTTTTTTTTTTTTTTTTTTTTTTTCACTCTGCCATAAAGAAGGATAAACTTGAGCTATTTCTAAGAAAACAAATCCACCTTGAGATCATAAAGTCTGTGCAGTAAATCAGACATGCAAGATTAAATATAACCTAACTTTTTCTCTTTACAAGAGAAATCCGAAATGTAAGTAAAGAACAAAACAAAAGATAATGGGGACCAGCCAAATAGCTCAGCAGCTTAAAGTGCCTGCAAGCAGGTCAGGGGTCGGGGCCAGCCTTGCTGGCCAATCCCTGGGACAGCCTTGCTGGCCCCACCCCTGAGAAGGCAATTGAGACTGGGTGTGTTGGTATGCACCTGTAATCTCAGCTCTTGGGAGGCTGTAAGCAGATGAATGACTGTAAGTCCCATCTAGTAATGAGACCCTGAACACCCTATAGATCCTGAACACCCTGTAGATCCTTCCCTAAAATATGAAAAAAAAAAAGAAAGAAAGAAAGACAGAAAAGAAATAACAGGAAGGAGGCAAGTGGGAGGGAAACCAGGAGGAGAATAGGAGCAAAAGGAAGAAAATCAGGTCTGTGAGGCTTTGCACCCACTCCTCCTGGGGCATGTAGTCACATACCGCGAGACATTCTGAGGATGACAACAGAGCCCAGCTCCAGAAGGCCTGCTGTACCCTGCGGGTGCCACTGAGAGCTAATACTGAACAGTGGAACCAGGGATTGAACTCAGGCCCTTGCACCTGCCAGGGAAGCACTTATTCTACTGAGCCGTCTCCCCTGCCCCGATGATTTCTTATTTGTTTATACATTTATACATAGGTATTGGTTTTCTCTTGTGTTTAATATTTATTGAAACTAAGACATTTTTAACATTTCTTTTGAGTACCCAAATTGTCAAAGATAAGGTGGCTGAGTGTGTCTGACTGGTGTCTGTGTCTTCTAATCTGTCTCTCTGGTCCTTGGGTCTGCTTTCTTGGCCCGTAGAGTGCTGTTTTATCATGGTGGCTATATAGCACTAGTGTTCCATTTGCACCAGCTATTTCCTTTCGTATTTTCTTCAAAGAATTAAAAGCATTGTGTCACAGCAGGTATGCAGAGCCCTGTGTACTGTGGCACAGTTTATAATAGTTAAGTCTTGCAGTTAAGACATGCCTAGCCTCTGGTGATTGGACAGAGGAGGTGTGGGCATTGGATGCCATGGGACACAACTCGGCCATAAAGGAGCATCAGCTTGAGTGCATACACCTGGGATCACACACTCAGGTGAAATAAACAGGCAAATGTATAAATACCGCATGGCTTCTCTGGCATGAGAGACACAAGTGTAAATGAGGACCGAAATGTTCAATAGATATTGTGAAGGATGAAGAAAGTGTTCAACTGGGGAGGGGAGGTAAGAAGAGGAGAGGGGAAAAGGAAGGAGGGAAAAAGAGAAAATGAGAAAAAAAGGAAAAATGAGAAATGAGGTTTTTGTAAATAAGGAGGGAAAGGGGTGAAAGGAAGGGAGAAGACTGGATGAAAGGAGAGATAAGATATGTCATGCCTAGGTACAAATTCCCTATGATGAATGTGATCAGTATGTATACCTAAAATGTACCAATAAACTTAATCCATTGCTTAGGCATACCCTAATTGCTCTTATTCCTGTCTCTAACAGGTCATTGCGTTAGTTATGGATATGTTTACAGATGTGGACATCTTCAAAGAAATAGTGGAGGCCTCGACTCGAGGGGCGTCTGTGTACATCTTACTCGACGAGCTCAACTTCGAGCACTTTTTCAACATGACTGAGAAGCAGGGCTGTTCACTTCAGCGTCTCAGGGTGAGTGCTCTTTCTTCTCCAGCATTTTTGTGCACCACCTCTATCTTAGCCAAGTTCTTAGCATGCGAAGATAGAGTGCTCCACAAGGAAAGCGGGACAGGTGCCTGTGAGCACAGCGCAGCTGGAAGCGGGCAGCCAGAAGCATGCCTTCTCTGCTGCCAGGCCCGTGGGTTGCCGGAAGCCCGCTTCCCAGCACACGTCCCCGAGGGTCCTGTTGGCTGATGCATTGGCTGAGTCCCAGTTACTTTTCCCTTTTGAGAAGCAGGAGTTCACTTCTAGCTGTTTGTCTGTGGTGGTCTGAGCCTCTCCAAAGTTTCCTCACAGTGGGCTCCTCAGGGATTTGTGAGACATTCTGGGTCACTAAATTCTCTCTTGTTTTAGCTATTTTAAAATATATTGTTTAGGTATTATTTTTCCTTAGTATCGAGGAAAATTTTTGAAATTTTCTTTCCATGAATTTTTGCTTCTTAAAAGTTCATTTTGGGTTAATATTTTTGGTAGTAAAGTTTATATTGATATGCATTTTAGTTTTCAAATATCTCCTTCCTAGCCATAATTCTTACTTTATATATACATACAATTTTAGAACATTCGAGTTCGGACAGTGAGAGGCCAAGACTATCTTTCAAAAATGGGAACAAAATTCCATGGAAAAATGGAGCAGAAATTTTTGTTGGTTGACTGCCAGAAAGTCGTCTACGGTTCCTACAGGTAAACATGCTATCTTTGTGTTCGTCATTAGCCAAAATGCTTATGAAACTTTTTTCTAATACATTAGAATATATTTTCAATTAAGATGACTGAAGAACATACAAGAGAAGCTGAGAAAAGACATTTGCAACTCATATAATTGCCAATATACATATGTACCTGTATCTAAAATATAATTACAATTCTCAAAATACAACAGTTCAAGTCATCCATTTATAGAGCAGCACAGACAATCACAGAAGTCTCACTATGACAGAGAAAAAACAAAGGAAATAAAAAGGCTCATCACCAACTCCAGATTCTCCAACTACCTTGAACTCTACTTGCAGGGAATTTCTTTTTTTATTTTATTTTATTGAAGAACAAATAGCAATGAGACAGTTTCAAATCAAATTAGCAGGACAGATTCAATAATTAATGCATTGTATATTGTTTTTGTAGTGTTTTTTATTGTATAAGGCACATTCTTGATATTCTACTTACAAACAGCATTAGAGCAAATGTCTCTAATCATTGAATTAAGAGAATGTAGCTGTATACTTATTTTTTAAAGCTGAATTATAATACAGTTTCAACAATTAATACTGTCTACCTTGTTATCTTTCTAGTGGTTGTCCATAGTACAAGAATCTGACAGAATATCCTGTCCAAACAATATTAGTGCAAATCTTGATTCTCATAGTATTATACAGAAGTATTGCATATTTATCCTAACTGTACGGTTTATACAAACACAGAATGGTTCTTCCTTTGTATTCCCTTTTTTTTTTTGTTTAGTCCTTTCAAAGATGGGTGTTTCATTGTCATTCAATTATTATAGGTGCCTGAACTCAACAAAACAATCATACACAGTCCAGCAGTCCACAATAATAGTGGGTTACCTGAAGAAGTTGTTGATGAGAGCCATTTACAGCTCCAATTATTATTATGGCCTTATTTTATATACCTCATTTTTATACTTTTCTGATAGATGATTAAGACTGAGATAAAGCAAGACCTGTAAAACAAGAAGTGTGGCTTTTGTATCTGATGAGGTCAGTCAAGTTTCCTCCTGGTTTATCCTGTACTCCCATAGATCACTCTGTAGATCCTTTGTCATTCTCAGCCATGTGGATGAGTCATGGCGAATGCTTGACCAGTTTGCTTTCTGTGAGAGCCTGAGAGAAAGTTTTTTCTCCATGTGACTCTCCTTAGGCACATGATAAATCATCTATCACATTTCTCTGTGGCTCCATAATCTCCTTGATGAGAAAATTAGGAGCACAACTAAGTTTCATGATGTGGCAGTACAGGTTCTCCTATGTCCTGAGTCCTCACTGACCTTGAAGGGGTAGGGCCAAAATGTTGGCTCACCTTGCAGCCCTTCCGTTTCTACAATTTTTGATCTGTGAACTTACGTTATTACCCATCCAGAAAAGAAGCTGATTAGTATCCTGCAACATATGCAGTTCAGTTTACCCTAACTATCTGACTAAACTCTTTTTTGTTGTTGTTATACATTTCTGTTTCTATTTCTTCTTTTGATTTCTTATAATATGGACTGTATACGATATTTGCACATGTGTGTCTGGTTTATTTCACTTATAAGTATGTGTTCAAGTGGCATCCACTTCAGTATAAATACTTCAAGTTTATCATTCTTTGTGGCTGAGTAATATTCCATTATATGTAAATACCACATCGTTTTTAACCATTCCTCATGTGACAGGCATCTTGATTGTTTCCAATATTTTGCTATCAAAATTTGTGCTGCTATAAACATAGGTACATATATATCACTATGATATGATGTTTTCAATTCCTCCACGAAAATTCCCAGTAGGAGGATAGCCAGCTCGAATGGGATTTCCAGTCCTACTTTTCTGAGGAGTCTCCACACTGATCTCCACAATGGGTGTACCAGTCTACATTCCCACCAGCAGTGGAGAAGTGTTCCCCTTTCCCCACAACCTCTCCAACATTGGTTGTTGGTTGATTTCCTTATGATAGCCATTCTCTCTGGAGTGAGATGGTATCTCAGTGTTGTTTTAACTTGCATTTCATGGATGGCTAGCGATGTGGAGCATTTTTTCATGTATTTATTCGCTTCTTTAATTTCATCCTCTGAAAATGTATATTCATCTCAGATGCCCACTCTGGATTGGGTCTTTAAATTTGAGGGCCCTAATATATCTCAGTTCTTTATATATTCTAGACAGCAGAGCTTTGTCTGATTGCTTATTAGTTAGGATTTTTTCATAATTTGTGGGTTGTCTTTTCACTTTGTTGATAATTTCTTTTGATGTGCAGAAACTTCTCAAGAAAAGTTGATCCCCATTGTTAATTTTTTCAAGTGTTTTCTATGCAAATATATGTTTGTTCATGAACTCTTTGCCTACCCCTACATCTTCAAAGTTTCCTCCTACTTTCTCTTCCAGGAGATTGAGTGTTTCTGTTTTAATGTTTAGATCTTTAATCCATTTTGACTTTAGCTTAGTGCATGGTGATAGAGCTGGGTCAAGTTTTAGTGTTCGTCATGTACAAAGTCAGGTTTTCCGGCATCATTTGTTAAAAAGGCTATCTTTCTTCCAGTGAGTTTCTTTGGCCCCTTTGTCAAAGATCAGGTAGCTGAGTGTGTTCACAGAGGCCTCTGTGTCTTTTAATCTATTCCATTGATCCTCAGGTCTATTTTGTTGTCAATACCATGTTGATTTTATACTACAGTGTCTTTGTAGTATAATTTCAAGTCAAGAATTGTGGTGCCACCTACTTTGTCTTTGTGGCCCAGGATTGCCTTTGCTATTCTAGGTCTTTTGTGGTTGCAAATAATTTTTAGGATAGATTTCTCTAGGTCTTGGAACTATGAAGGTGGCAGTTTGATAAGAATTGCATTAAATCTCTACAACAATTTTAGGACTATGGCCATCTTCACGATGTTGGTTTTTCCTGTCCAGGAGCAGGGAATATCTTTCCATTTTCTGAAATCCTCTATGATCTCGTTTCTTAGGGTTTGTAATTTTCTGTGAAAAGATCTTTGACTTCCTTGGTTAAGTGAATTCCAAGGTATTTTATTTTCCGTGGTGCTACTGTAAAAGGTATTGTTTCTATAGTTTCCTTCTCAGTGTGTTTTTTATCTGTGTAGAGGAATGCTATTGACTTTTGAGTACTGACTTTGTGTCGTGCTATGCTACTGAATTTCTATATCAATTTTAGTAGCTTCTTGGTGGAACTTTTTGGGTCTTCCTAGTAAAGTATCATGTCATCTGCAAATAGTGATAATTTAACTTCTTCTTTACCTGTTCTTTTTCTTTTTATTTCTCCCTACTTTCTAATGGCTGTTGCTAATGATTCCAAAACTATATTGACTAGGAGAGGTGATAGAGGGCATCCTTGTCTTGTACCTGATTTAACAGTAAAAGATTTCAGTATTTCCACATTTAGAATTATATTAGCCATTGGGTTGTCATAGATGGCTTTTATCAAATTGACCTAGAGGCCATCTATTCCAATTTCCTGTAGGGTTTTGAACATGAATGAGTGTTGGACTTTGTCAAAAGCTTTTTCTCCATCAATTGAGATGATCATGTGGTTTTTAGATTTCAGTCTATTAATGTAGTGTATTACATTTATAGATTTTCTAATATTGAACCATCCTTGCATCCCTGGGATGAATCCTACCTCGTCGTGATGTATAATCTTCTCGTTGATTTGCTGTGTTCTGTTTGAAAGGATTTTTTTGAGGATTTTTGCATCTATGTTCATGAGGGAGATTGGCCTATACTTCTCTTTTTTGGTTATGTCTTTCCCTGGTTTTGGAATCAGTATAATACTTGCCTCCAGTAATGGTTTTGGGAGGATTGCTTCCTTTTCAATTTCATTGAAGAGTTTGAGGAGTGTAGGGATTATATCTTTCATAAATTTCTTGTAGAATTCAGCTGTGAATCCATCAGGACGTGAACTTTTCTTTGTCGGCAGGCTTTTTTCTTACGTTTCCTATTTCATTGGGTTTTATTGGCTTATTGAGAGTTGTTATATCTTCTTGATTCAGTTTTGGTAATTTCTACCTTTTGAGGAATTTGTCCATTTCTTCTGTGTATTCTATTCTGTTAGCAGAAAGGTGCTTGAAGTAACTATTGATAATCTTCTGAATTTCGACTGGGTCTGTGGCGATTTCCCACTTTTCATTCCTTATTGCTTGTATTTGAATTTTTTCTTTCCTCTTTTTAATGAAGTTGTCTAGGGGCTGAGCAAGTTTACTTATTCTTTCAAAGAACTAGTTTTTTATTTGTGGATTCTTTGAACTGTTTCATTCATCTCAATTGAATTAATTTCTGTTCTAATTTTTATGATTTCTTCCCATCTTTTGGGCTCTAGGTTTGGTTTGCTCTTCTTTTTCTAGATGTCAGAGGTGCAACATTAGGGTGTTTATTTGTTTCCATTCTGTTTTCCTAATGTGTGAGTTCATAGCTATGATTTTCCCTCTGAGAACTGATTTTGTTGCATCCCATAAATTCCAGTAAGTTGTGGTTGAATTTTCATTGAATTGTATATACTGTTGAATTTCTTGTTTAATTTCATCTGTGACCCATTGATTGCTGAGTAGGTTTCTTTTTCTGGTTTCTTTTGTCATTTATTTCCAGTCTCATTGCACTGTGGTTGGATAATATAATGGGATAATTTCTGTTTTCTTGCAGATACTTAAGCATGAACTATGGACAAGTAAGTAGTCTATTTTAGAAAATGACATGTATGCAGCTGAAAAAAATGTATATTCACCTGTGGTTGGGTGGAACGCTCTGTATATGTCTACCAGGTCCATTTGTTCCAAACTCTGGTTCAGTTCTGCTACTTCTTTGCTAATTTTTTGTCTGGTTGACCTATCTTTTTGAGATAAGGGTGTGTTAATTTCTCTAGTTAAGACTTTAAGCCTATGAATGTCTTTTTGAGTTAAGTGTGTTTCTTTTATACAGCGTATTGTTGGGTTTTGTTTCCTAATCCACTGTGTTTCGCTTAATTGATGAACTGAATCCATTTACATTGATGGTTATAACTGAAATGTGTTGACTTATGATTGTCATATTACCTGCTATTTTTTACTCCTTTTTATCTTGTGTTTGTTTGTGCTGTTTAGTGGGTTCCTTCCATTCTCATTAATGGAGTTCTGTCATGTGGTCCCTCTCTAGAACATCTTTCAGTAGCCTGTGTAGGGATGTCTTTGTCATCATGAAATTATATAGTTGTTCTTTGTCATGGAAGTATTTCACTTTTCAGTCAAGCTTGAAAGAGAGTTTTGCAGGGTATCATAGTCTGGGCTGGAATTTGTTTTCTTACAGGACTTGAAGAACTCTGCTCTGTGTTCTCCTTGCCTGCATGGTTTGTGAAGAGAAGTCAGCTGTAATTCTGATAGGTTTTCCTTTGTGATCTACTTCCTTTCTCTAGCAGCTTTCAGTATATTATTCTTGTGTTAGAGTTCTGGGATCTTGACTATTATATGTCTCAGTGTGTTTTTAGTTGCTTTGAAGTTATTTGGTGTTCTGTATGCTTCGGTTACCTGAATGTTGGATTGTTTCCTCATATTTGGGAAATTTTCTGCTATTACTTCTACCCATATTCTTTTTATATCACTTGTATTGGCTCCTTCATTCTCACTGATGCCAATTAATCTCACATTGCTCATCATGGCATCATCTTGAAGTTGATGGATTATTTTTTCCTGCATCCTCATTGTTTTTAACAGATCCTTTCCTCACTTTTTCACTATCTGCAGCAGCATCTTCAAGATCTGAAACTCTGTCTTCCCTTTCACTCAAAAGATTTAGTAGACTCGTGATTAAGATTTTAAGTTCTTCTATATCACTTTGATTCTGCTTCATGTAATCTATTTCTTTTCTGTATTGCTTATTCCAGGAATCCATCATATTTCTGATCTCCTCTATTTTTTTTTTATCAATGTTTTCTTTAGAGGTAGCTATTAATCCTTTTACTGCAGTGGTTTTCTCTAAATTGGATTTCCTCTATATATTTCCAGAATTGATTCTCTACTTTGGATTTCAAAGAATTCTTTTTTATTTCAGAAATTATTTCTGCTCTTAGTTCCACTACCTTTCTGCTGTTGTTTCTTTGCTTGTGATGCTGTCAATTCATACATTTCACCTGGAATAGTGTTCTCTGCACTTGTTCTGGGAGATCATTGCGTTTTTCCATACATTTCTGGATTTGATTCATTACTTTCTATGCTATGTATTCAAAAATTTCTTTTTTTATTTGAGGTGTTAATTCTGGTCTGAGTTCTTCTATAGAGGAAACTTTCTGCTGTTGTTTGTTTCCTTCTGCCTCTGTTAATTCAATCATTTCAGCTAAGCTAGTGTCCTCTGCACTTAATGGTGGACTCTAGGCCTGAGATTGCTTTTTGCTCCTTGTCTTTGTCATTTTGTATAGCACTGACCTCTGACCTTTAGTGTAGAGCTTTGGTGTAATTAAGACCTTAGTGCATTTGAGATTTGGGTGCCAGTCTATTAAGTTTGAGATTATCCAGTTATGCCTGGCCTGGATCTAGCTGTTCTGTTCACTTCCTTTTTGCTGCAGCACCTCTGGTACAACTGTGAGCCTGTGGCTCTCCTCTGTTGTGTCCCTGGTCCAGGGAGCACCAGGGAGCACAGAAGCTCTCCCACAGACTCACCAGGCTGGGCAAGGGTGGTTTGGGTGGCTGGAGATTTGGAGAAATTCTCACATGTGGGCTTGGGAGCAGGGCCTCCAGGGAATTGCCAGGCAAGTCAGTCTTGAACCTTTTCTTTTTAATTTTTCTTCAATTTATTATTATTATCATTATCATTATCATTATCATTATTATTATTTTGTATTTTGGCGAAGGGTCTACAAGGGTGTTCAGGGTCTCACTACTAGATTAGACTTGTGGTAATCTGCCTGTTACAGCCTCCCAAGAGCTGGGATTACAGGCTCACACCACCATGCCCTGTCTCAATTTCCATCACAGCGGGCCCCCAGGGCGGGGCTGGCAGAGCAAGCCTGGGGATAAACCCCTGGCCTTACTCCTGCTTGCAGGCACTTTAATGCTTTGTGCTATTTGGCCATCCCTTTGTGAACCATTTTGATTAAAATATATATTTGCTTTTTATGAAAGTGTGTTTGGACTGGAGCGAGTTTCTCAGCGGTATAGTGCTGCCCAGTGTGTGTAAGGCCGTGGCCCTTATATTCTAGTTTTGTTCCTGGTTTTCTCTTGCACAGATTGGCTTTCTCCTAGGCAGATTTACTTAATGGATACTATTTGGATATCTCTGGGATCAAAGAGCAGCCTAGACTCAGCCCATCCTGTGGTAACACAGAGTAGATGCTCAGGTCATGAGGACAGCTGTGCCAAGAGGGCTGCAGGGACTTTGCCATGACACAGTGCTGACACAGAGGACACTTGAGTGCTCCTTAATCAATGTGTGCAAATGCCTTGTAGCCTTATTTAAATTGTTTGTGACAAGCTGGAAAGCAATTAAGCCTTTTTCGTGGATTTATCTGAGAATTTTAGACATTTTGTCCTTTGAATCCCTATAGAAGTTATTTTCTAAAGACTTTTAAGTTGGCATCAGGTAGGAAGGCTATTGCACTTGAGGCTCATTCTAGAGCCCATTTCCTTTTTTCTGGCAGAACTGGGGACTGAACTCAGGCCCTGAGCTATCTCCCCAACTCCTTAGAGCCCAATTTCTATCTGCTTCCATCCCATCAGCTTTCCTTTGACGCCCTGACAGGGAGGCAGAGGTTTTCAAGCCACTGATTGGGGAGCTCAGAGCCACAGCTTTGTGACTAATATAGGACAGTGCGTTTTGTTGGGAGAGGTAACAATATTTTTTACTCAAGATATTTACATATATTTAAAAATTAATAATTAGTGATTTGTAGTACAAAACAATAGCTTTTGTGCTGTGTCTAGAGCCATTCTTGGTCCTGACCTCCAGATGCAATTATTCAATTCCTCTTTTTTTCGTTTTCTTCTTTTTTGGATTGAGATGAAGTCTCCTACTATCACCTAGGCTGGTCCCTTACTTGTGGTCTGCCTGTCTCAGCCTTCCAGTAGACGGGATTGTATGTGTGTCTTCTCATCCATTATTTGAGCCTGTTCTTCTTCTGATCTGTATCCTGTTATCCTAAATGAAGTGACATGCAGTTCCTTTCAGTTCATCAATTTTTGTCCTTACTGTCTCTTGGCTTTTCATAATGCTTATTGAGGAATTATATTTTCTCCTCATTCCTGTCTGCTTTCTTTGTATGTCATCCAACTTTCAACATAGTTTTATTACAGTTCCTTATGTAATGAGGCGTTCAGGCTCATCTTATTTTTCACTGTGTCGGCATCGTTCTCTTAGGAGTCTTGGAGTGATTTATGACATTTCATTTCTATAACAGCTACTTGTTACCATTGCCCTTGTCCTCTGTTTGCTGCTGTATTTCCAGTTGCTCATGCAGACTGTGGAGCACATGAGAAGCTTTTCTAAGTGCTTGGCTGTTGAGAGTGACCAGTGATGCCCAGTCTACGCTGAACCACAGCCACAGCGAGGGTGTTAGTGTGACCCATGGCCCTGATTTTTAGCTCTCTTTTGTTGTTGTTGTTTTTATATTGTTTTATTTTCCCCAAGTACATGAAAGTACATTTTCAGACCAAAATTTATAATTCTAAATATTTCATAGCTTAACTTGAGATCAAATTCAAGCCAAATCATTTTTTCTTCCAGCTTTGTACGGTGTCCCCTTCTAGTCAAAGTGCGGCTGAGAAATCATCAGCAGTTATTCCCAGTCATTCATGCAACTCTTTGTTTCTTCTTGGAGTCTCTGGGACTTCCCTTCTTTCCTATCTGTGTTTTCCAGCATACCGAGCTGTGAAGTTAGGCTGTTTCCTGGCAGTCTTTCTGCTGTTTTCGAGGTACATATTTGCAGCATTCATGTCCCTCTTGGGGACAGTCTCCCCACATCCTTCACATTTTAAGCTGCTGTATTTCCAGTCCCTTTGGTTTCAGATGTACTTTCTAGCTTCCTTGTGACTTCTTCTCAGACCTACTGGTTGTTTAAAACTTGTTTTTGAGTTATTAATACAAGTGCATGTGAATTTTTCAGTTTTCTCTTTATATCTATAACCTGAAAAGATGGTCTGATTGCATGATTTAAATCTTTGCCACACTTTTCTGATTTCTTCCATTATCTACTCTTTTCACTGTTTGATGCTCTCCAGGCCAAGGTCAGGGAGCTGTACCTGGTGTGAGGCCACCCACTGGTGCACATTTTCTGCAGGATTCCAGAACTTGCAGGGCATCACAGTGGTGAATATGATGGCTTGGGTCTCTCTTCTGCTTCTCAGAAGCCACCAATTGCATTGTGAGGATCCTTCCCTCAGGACCCCATCTAATCCTCATCACTTTCCGTGGGTCCCACATAGGATTTGGGGTTTGAGTTTTCCACATAAATTCTGGAAGACATATTCAGGAACTAACAGAGAGAGGGAAGCATTTTAAAGAGAATAGTGACTACAACAGCCCTGGGGCCTACATGTGGGGGACAGGCAGGCCAGTGGGACCTGAGGCAAGGAGAGCTCACCTCATAAGATCTTCCTGATGGGGCAGGGAGCTGTTGTGTTGGGTCAAGTAAAGAGCTTGGATTTTCTTTTAAATAAAATGGAAAATTCTATGGAGTGGCGTGAATTGATTTACACTATGAAAAGATCATTTCTGTTGCTCTGTTCAATGAAAAATAAGAAAAAGGCCAAGGGTTACATTAGGAGCAGGATAGTGGAGATGTGTGCGAAGTTTTGGATTCAGTCAGTGGAACCTGTTGCTTCCCTCAGCTTTAGTGAAAGACAGCACCGAAAAGTCTTCTTATGTTGGTCCCTGAGGAAGATAGGTGAGCTGCAGGTAGCAACACAGGAGCATGCAGTGGGAAGGGGAGAGTGCACATCTGACAGGGAGACCCATGGTTGGGAGTGGCTCGGAGCGTGAACCTGCCCCTACTCCAATAGCAACATTGGCAAAATCTGCTTAGGATTTGTAACTTTGCTCCTTGGTCCAACCAGACTGACTGGAGAAAACCAGATCATGAACAACATGTGTGGTCTCCCTTCGAACACCGAGGGTGACCGCAGTCCAAGGCCACTCCCTTTTATAACAGCCAGGGCCTGTGTCCAGCCTTACAACCTTCACTACTGTGCTTTGTTTCTCTTTGTGCTTCATTTGCATAAAATACGGAATATTTCCACAAAATAAAAATGTTGTGGCTCCCAACAGACTTAGTGACACCAGCAATAAAGCTAAGAGGAAGGCCCTGTGAGCCCTAGGAGGGTTAAAGAGTGGAAATGGTGAAATTTAACAACACGAAGAATAAGTGTAATTTGGGGGCCTCACACACAATTATTTGGTTTTCTACTATTTCTAATAGGGAATATGTTCAGTTCTTGAATTTTTCAGCATTTAAACATGAATTTGGAACAAATTGAATTTGACAAGCTATGTTTCATGTTATTAAGCTGGTGAGAGCCTTGAACATGGCAGGTAGAGGTTGGCCACGTGTTCTGGAGAGCTGTGACAAGTCAGAACTGGCCATGCAGATGTGGTGGCTGACAGCATTAGGATGGCCACAAGCCACATAGGCTGGCAGGGGGTTGAGGGGTGGCTCACCGCTCCGGGTTGTCAGATTTGTTTGCTGAATATATTCACCTGGATGTCTTACTGTCATCTGCACTTTTATTGCAATGTTCAGATTTTTCAAAGCACAACAGATACATGTGAGCAGTATCAGAATAACAAGATTCTTCCCTTGTACAATGCAGCTTGTGACATTACATATTTCAAGTGATTACTCTGCACATTTAGAAGATCTTAACTTTTGTTCCTGTTCCTGTTTTCCCTCTATAAAAAGTGAGATCTTTGGATAGAAAGTGTCTCTCTCATTTTTCTTGTATACTAACTCCCAGTGCATCATATATTGCTTGAATTAACATTTGTAGTGAGTTTGCAGCACTTTGTGGAACTTCAAGTTAAATATGATTTTAAGGAAAACTCTGATGGGCTGCAAAAGAGCAGTCTCTCTCTCTCTCTCTCTCTCTCTCTCTCTCTCTCTCTCTCTCTCTCTTACTTTCCAGACAGGGTCTCACCATGCAGTTCAGGCTGACCTTGTTCTCACTATCATAGCCCCTAGGCTTGTCTTGAACTCATAGCCATCTTCCTATCTTAACCTCCTGAATGCTAGGATTATAGGTGTGAACTCGGGACCTTGTGCTTAGCAGATATAGGCTTATGCCTCAGAGCTATCTCCCCAGCCCCAATGAATACCATTTTTGAAATTTATTCTTTCTGGCTCAGCAGCTCTTTTGCAGTCCATCACAGAGTTTTCCTTAAAATCATATTTAAAACCATACATGCAGTTTCAAGGTGGCTGTTACCTCTAAACTTCTGGAAAGGAACTAGAAGTTCCACAAAGTGCTGTGAACTCACTACAAATTTTAATTCCTGTTTGGAGTTTTGCATGGGTTTAGGAGGACCTCAGCCCTGTGACCACGGAACTTAGTCTGCTTAGTTAGGCTCATGACTGCTGTTCCCAGCAGTCTGGAACCTGAGCTCCGCGTCCTGTGTGAACTGCAGTGATGACAGTCAGAGGCATCGGGACTCTTAAAGCACATGTGTCACACAGATCCTCTTGCTGGATGACGAGTCACGCCTCTTGGGGAATGTAGCTGTTATCCTGCCTGTGTATGTGAGGAAGGCGAAGCCACATTTGTGTAGCTGTAGCTCTGCAGAAGCCAGGCTTCTGGCTCCCTCACGTGCTCACTTTTCTGTACAGTGCTTTGAGATACATGTTAAATATAGTACCATTATATTTTACTCTGTCAGATTTTGGTAGGTGCAGATGTAAAATGCACAGCACCCATTTCTTGGGCCTCTGAAGAGTAGTGTAAGAAACTGAGGATCAGCGAACCAGAGCTTGAGTTGCTTTGTTATTTAATACATGAACATGGGTATAGAAGGACACATAAATTATGGACTTGTGATGACTAAAAATATTTTGAATTATCATAGAGATGGCATACACAGTATTTCACTATTAAGTGACCCATTGTTAGGAGGGCTACTTATATTATCAGTCGTTTAACTGAACAAAAATGAAATGTTTTCTTTCAGTTACATGTGGTCGTTCGAGAAGGCTCACCTCAGCATGGTGCAGGTCATCACAGGCCACCTGGTCGAGTGCTTCGATGAGGAGTTCCGAACCCTCTACGCCAGGTCCTCGGTTCCCAACCAGCTGGCGCAGGGGGAACTGGCGAGGGCGAAGCAGGGCCCAGCGCTCTGGGAGAACGGCGGGTATCGGGGCTCGTTTTCTTCCTTAGCTTCCATTTCCAGCCAAAGAAACCTTTTTGGAAGACAAGACAAAATTCACCCCCTGGATTCTAGCTACTTCAAAGGCAGAGGGATATACCCCCTCAACGAGCACGACAAGTATGGTGTCAGGAATCATGGGTACAAACCTCCTTTTGTGCCGAACTTTAACGGACCCAGCACAATGCGCCAGCTGCAGCTCAGTCAGAAGAATGAAAGCTGGAAAAGGCACAGCTATGCTGGGGAGCAGCCTGAGAGCACGCCCTACCTCCTGCTCAATAGGGCCCTGCACCGCACCGGTGCCACCGCAGCGGACTGGCGCCGGCCCTCAGACAGCCTCAGCGTTGCGTCCTCGTCCCGCGGGGGCCACGCTGGCCTCCCCTGCACTGTGGCCCCCAGCTTCGCCGACCGGCTAGCCCAGCGCAAAGCTGCACACCTGCCCGAAAGGAACTCCGCCGTGCGCAGGTCCTTCAACGGGACCGACAGCCACGTCCGCTTGCTGCAGCAGCGCATGCCCACCCTGGAGCACACCACCAAGTCCTTCCTGCGTAACCGCAGGATCGAGTCCTACTTGAACGACACCTTGGAAGCAGGGCCTGATGCCAATGGCTTGGCCTTGGGTGAGCGAGGGGAAGCCTGTGAGAGTCCCGAGAGTCTGAAAACCAACAGCGCCCTTTACACACACTCTCGCCTTCGCTCCTCTCTCGCATTTAAACCAACTTTACCTGAGCAGCAAGAGGTTAACAGCTGTGCAACGGACTCCTCAAATTCAACCATCATTGGTTCCCAGGGAAGTGACAGGCCCAAGACGACCCCAGTCAGCCCTGCAGACACACAGCATGTGACACAGAAACCTCTGCCTGAGTCAGTCCCCAAGATTGCAACGCCGACAGAGGCTGTGAGGCCCCAGGTACCGCAGGTTCTGGAACACCAGCCAGCGGTTTTAGATCAAACGTCAAAGAGCCACACAGAAGGGAACCACTATGTGCATGCAGGCTTGGGCGTGGACAAGCAGACAGAAAAGTTCAAGAGTCAACAACATGAAAATCTGCTTAAAAGACGAAGTTTTCCATCCTTTGACCACTCAAAATCCAACTTAGATCACGTAAACAGTAAGAATTATGTCTATAGCACACTCATGAGGAACCGAGTTAGACAGCCAGAAAAACCCAAAGAGGATTTGCTGAAAAGTTCTAAAAGTATGCACAATGTGACCCAAAACATAGAGGAGGAGGAGGAGGAGGAGGGGACCAAGAGGGCCCCCCCGGGGGGCACCACCAAGTCTATCTCCATTGCTGCTTTACTGGATGTAAACAAAGAGGACCCCAGCAAGGACTTCACATCAAAGAAGGATGCCAAGGGGTCTCCAAGTTTTTTGAAAAAGGGATCTCAGAAGTTAAGGTCCTTACTTAGCCTTACCCCCGAAAAGAAAGAGAATCTATCAAAAAATAAAGCATCTGCATTCTATAGAATGTGCAGTAGCTCCGACACATTAGTTTCTGAGGGGGAAGAGAATCAAAAACCAAAGAAATCTGAACCCAAAGTGGATTCCTCTCCAAGAAGGAAGCGCTCTTCTTCTTCAAATTCTCAAGGCAGCCTCCACAGGAGCAAGGAAGATGTGGCAGCAGTTAGCCCACGTCAGGGCATCAACTCCTCCTCAGATGAAAGCTGTAAACTGAAGCCTCCTCCAAGTCCAGCTGAAAGGAAGTTCTCGGAGAGGGGAGGGAATGCCTCCACCCCTAGGTTTAACACTGAGCAGATTCAGTACCGAGACTCCAGGGAGAAGCATGGAGTTGTGGCCCCTGACAGAAGGTTAACCTCTTCCCCCAGGCCTAAGCCCAGTGAGCTCCTGAGATCTCACTCAACAAACCAGCGTGTTTACAGTCGTTTTGAGCCATTTTGTAAGATCGAGAGCTCCATTCAACCAACAGGCAATGCTCCAAACACCAGTGGGAGTCACCCAGAGAGAAAATCCGCGTCTATAGGCAACAGTTATGGCAGGGCCAGCCCTATGCTGAATTATAATGCTGGTATTTATCAAGCCTATCAACCCCATGAAAACAAGTTTCGAGGATTTATGCAGAAATTTGGGAACTTCATACACAAAAACAAATGAAATGTTAGCATCTCAAATGTTTGCCCAAGGAATGCTGCAGCCAGTTTTGTACCACGCCAGTGGATTTCTTAGGTGCAGAACTGGGGTGTTACATGTGTGTTCTCTAGTGCAGTGTATAGTGTGCAGTACAGGTGTTTTGTGCTATAAAATTACACTTCATTTCTTATTGATGGGCTTTCTTTGTAAACATTTTTTAAAATGGTAATAGTTAAAAAATACATGTGGCTCAACTGCTTTCTTCACACAGAGACTTACATAATTAGAAACTTTAGTAAAGTACAGTATATTTTACCCATTCCAAGTCTCCACCTGAAAGTATCATTACTAAAGTGATGCTTTATAATATATCTTCATTGTATCTTTATTATCTTCTGAAAATATAAGAAAATGGCCCAGAGCTTTTTAAATTTTAAAATTTAACTAATTTTAAATTCTACAGGATGTATGAAAAATTGTCAGTAAAATCTCTTGTCAGGATGGATTTCTAAAAAAAAAAAAAAAAAAAAAAAAATAAATTCTACAGGATAACTTGCTATGTTAATATTTTATTAACTGTTTTCTATGAAGCATTGTGCACCTGTCTGGGTAAGAAGGATGTCACCTAAGCTATATGGCTAGCACTTGGGCAGAGGACAGCAGTACCCCCCTCATGGCCCAGGCCAGGCCAAGGTGCAGGCACAGAGCTGCTGGCTGGTGCGGGGAGGGCCGCCTGCTGTGCATCGCACACCAGGCCGAGCCTGAGCCTCCCCCCTACTGCCACCCACGCCCACGCTTGAGGTGATTTTCTCCTTGAGTTTGTAGGTCCCAGGAATTTGGAGCAGTGCTGCGTTGTGTCTAGGTGTGACCTCAAAGCCACAGGCAGTCGGGGCGGGCAGCTTCTGGAGTTTGTGACTGGCTCCTGATCTGATGCTGGGGTTATGGGCAGGTGCTCTGCATCACAATGTAAGGAGGGGAGAGAGGCTAGCTAGCTGCCTGGGCTGCTGCCACTGCTGTTTCTCTCTGCTCTTTGCTGCTGCCTCTGACACCTGCACTATGCCCTGTGCTGCTCTGCCTTGGAGCCAGCTGAGTAGGAACGGAAAACTTCTGACTGTGAGCTAAGAACCTTGGGTGTTGGGTATTTGTCTCATCAAGGAGAGAAGAGTAAGACAGCACAGGAGTCACTCCTGTCCTTTGTATGTAGCACATTGAACCCTTCAGGAACATAAGCTTCTGTCTAAATTCTCATTGTGAATTACTCTAAAATGTGAGATGTTTTGCTTCAACAATGTTTGGCTCTTTTTCAGTTAGAGCCAAATAGTTTATGAATGTGGCTGCTTAGGGTGCTTCCGTAACAGAAGCATAGTGTCTCCATGCCTGTGCAGCCTGGTTGCTTTCAGTCTTTCTGTATCCTAATTGGATGATGACAGTCAGATGCTAAAATACCCTTTGCCTTAAAGTAATGAAATAAGAAATGTATTATACCTTACAGAGCTCTGAGAAGCAATGGGTCCTGTGAGAAGTGTGAAATGCTTTTGCAGCACTTTGAATATATTACTTAACATCTTTCAGTTGCCTTGAGTGGCAGGAATTGTAAAACTGAGATGCAGTCCAATATTAGTAGCTATGTCATTAAAACAATTAAAGTGATACCATTACAATATCTATATCATTAAAATAATTTTCTGTGGTATTAAACCAGCATGAAAGGAAGTATGAGAGAAGAAGATAGGTTAGTAGGGAAAAGGAAGCTTAAATTTATTGTGCACTTAACCAAAGACCACACCGTGAATCCGGCAATGCAGGAGGCTATGTGGGCAGCACTAGCCCACTATCTACAGATGACTGTGTGACAACTGGCACATTGTGACTCAGGCAGGCAATGCCCAAGCGCACAACTATTAGGTGCTCACTAGCTATAAGTGCTGAAAATGCTCACATGTTTTACAGCAACATGGTTGGTCTTTTTTAATTGCTGTAACTTCCTGCCGCAGGACCTCCCATTGTTCCTGGCCTGCCCTGCCCTGCCCAAGTGCTAGGATGAAAGGGCATTCCTGCTGCTTCCTGACATAGCAGCAACAACGAGGAACACTGGAGCAGAGTTCCACCAGCCATTGACCTCCAGCTCTAAACGGCTCCTGGTGGGTGAGGTCGGGTCCTAGGGGGTGAGGTCGGGAGATTAGACTGAGACTCCCTTCTGGGTACAACTGCCAGGGCAGTGTTGATTGCTGGGCAGCTCTGCGGTGCTCTTCTGATTGACTGGTAGAAATGAGAGCCAGAGAAAGGGAACCGAAGTTAGTGGCAACTTGTGAGCTTCAGTGATAGAGAAAAACGGGCTCAATGAAGAAAGTAGGGGAGGATGAAGCTCCATGTTTCCAGTGTACCTCATTAGATGTTTACGATAACCTGTGCAGTTAATAGCACTTTTTACAAAAGATGAAACTGAGCCTGGGAAGGTAGCCTAGCTTTTCCTGAGTAGCCTAGCAATGAATTAGCAGAGCTGATGCTTGAGCCTGAATTTTTAATAGGAAACCACACCATAAATTGCTGGCTTGTCTACTGTGCTTGAAGAACCTACCTCCACAGTAACTGTCTCTCTCTGGCTCTTTCCACAGACTATCAAGATTAGATTTCAGGAACATGCCAGAGCCATGCAGAAGTAGCACATTATCGATGCAAATCAGAACATATACTCAGGTTTACATCAGTCACAGAGACCAGCTTGGGCCTCTCATTGTAACACTGGAGATCCAGCAACACAGGATTTTATTGTTCTAGAAAAATGAATATGATCCACTTGGAATTTTCCCTAATAAACTATGAGCATAAAACTGAAACTTCTTGAGGGAACTGTCATGGTATAGGAAAGGCAGACAATTATGTTCACATAAAAATATTTAAAATACCTTTTGCTTCCTTTAAAAAAAATTATTTTGGTGGCATCAGGGATCAAACTCAGGACCTTGTGCTTGCCCGTAAGCACTTATTCCACTGGGCTATCACCCCAGCCTTTCTATTCTTTATTTTTAAAAATCCCTCTCCCCTTGCTTCCCTGCTCCTCCCTTGTTCCCCTTACCATTTGTATGTATTCTTCAATGTCTCTTCTCCACTTTGCTCCTTATTTACCCTTCCTTAGGGTTTCTCACACATACAAAAATATATTTAAACTTGTGTGTCTGGTTTATTTCACTTAAAATTATGGCTCCAGGTGCATCTGTTCACATACAGAAATGACTCAATTTTATCCCTCATGGCCAAGTAGTACTCTCTTGTATTAAATTCCATTTTTTAAAATCCATTCTTATATTGATGGGCATATGGGCTGTTTCTAAGATTTAAATAAAAACATGAGTGCTGCTATCTCACTGTTGCTATAAAAAAAAATTGTGCTGCTGTAAACCTGGGTGTGTACATTCATTCAACTGGTAGGATGCTTTTAACTCTTTTGAAAGATAGCTAGAAGGCAAAGAGCTGAGGCCAACTCAGCCTCTAGATTTAGATAACTTTAAAAACAACCATATCAGATCATTAAAATGCATGAGATCTGGGGTCCCCTGTGTGGAGATTACTCATTTCGGTCTTGGTAAGTATCATGGAAGTAATTCTGGACCACTGTTCTGAAGGAATGTTCCAGAGTCCAGAACTTAGAGCTAAGGTAGACTAAGTCCAGTATTTCCCACTCAGCACTGGATTGAGAACTTTCTGGCGCTGATGTGATAGAGGCAGCTGTCCTTGGCTGCTCTGAGAACAATTTAGTTCTGTTCAGCTCTAAGCGAAAGCTCGGAATTTTGTACAGCAGCTTGCATCATTTCTGGAAACATCATTCCTTTTGAAACAGCTGCTGAGCTCCATGTCCATGCAGCAGCCACGCACAGATCGCTTGGCTTCTCCACCCTGACAGCCGATGTAGGCTCTTGCACTACAGCTGCATTCTGCTCTGTGTTTCTTCTTTTCTGCATGTCAGAATGTGCGCGTAATAACTGCCCGAAGCTGGCAGGCTGAGCAGCTCCCGCGGTAAGCCTTAGCGGGCAGTGCTTCCAGGGCAAGCGCTTCAGGGTCGAGTGGACCCTGCCCTTGCTGCGGGTGCAGCCATTTCTGGCAATGTATTTCTCTCTCTCTCTTCATGCTAATAATGGCTGGAAGATCATGTGAGCTCGGCATAATTTGATATTAAATTCCAGGGATCTAGGTATTGCTTCTGTAGTCCACAGACCCCAGAAAACTGCTTCTTGGCGGAGGCTCAGGGTGGATAGCAAACGGTCTCACCAAAGGTACCAGTGATCAGCCTCTGTCTGACACCGTGAGCAGTGGTGCCCCTCACGGGAGGAGTCTGCAGCAGCGGAAGGAGTCTCTTACTTAGCTGCAGCAATGGCCAGCACAGCCTGGATAAAGACTAAAATGAAAGGACTCAGTCCTCTGTGTGTAAGACCAGTCCTTGGCCAGCTACAGCCCCACAGATGCTGGGCTTGTGCGCATCTGCGGCCTCTCAATGTGCCAGCACCTGAAGGGTATGCAGCAGTCATTGTGTTACGGTGACCACATTCCTGACTTGCCTACGATGCGATTTAAAAATTGTAATACTCAGTTGCATTCTCTAATGTTTAAAAAGGATAAAATAATAAACCAAAGAGCCAATCTGATAAAGAATAATCCTTTCAAATTAACTTTTGTTTTCAAATTCATAAATAAATAATTTTGTACAAATACAAGCATTGTAAGTTTTTGTTGCTGTTTTTAATCCTTGTGCCTTCAGATTCTGTACATTTACTTGTTCACTTAGTCATTGTAATTGGGATTGGTTTTTTGATTTTGTTTTTTGAGACAGGGTTTTGCTAGGTTTGGGCTGGCTTCCAGCAGGCATGCGCAATCACACCCAGCTATAATGAGGAAAACTTTGGTGTTATTTATTTATTTGTGAGATAGGCTCTCCCTGTGTAGTGCACCATGTAGCCCAGGCTGGCCTGGAGCTCATGGCAATCCTTTTTGCCTCAGCTTTCCAAGTGCTGGGGTTACAGGCGTGTGCTACCGCCGCAGACTAGAATTAGAAATTTAAGTTAAATTATTATACATATGAAAACATTTCTACATGAACTTAAAATCTTCTCTAAAATATTTAATTAGCAATTCAATTTCATATCATTTATCCATATTTGATAATCAATGATGACACTCCCCCCCAAAAAAAAATAGCATATACATCATATGCTTCATATGACGATTGTGACTGTGTATGTGGGTGATGTCATGACATTCTAATGGACCCTCAGGGCCCTATTGCCTAGCACCTCACTGTGCTTTGTATATAGGAGCACAAACATGCAATACTCTGTAATGGTGATTACAGCACACTGCACAGGAACTCCTTGCACAGATTTGTGACCTTCGGACCAGAGGTTGTGCCCTCGGATGTGACCTCAGCGTACGGCAGATGGCACCATCTCAGCCACCTAGGTTCGCTGTCACATTTACACAGTGACAAAAATCACCCATTGATGTGGCCCCATTACTAAGAGACCCAGGAGTTATATTCATTTCCTTTTCTACTGGAATAATTAATATTTTGTTCTATGATAATCGAAGAAACTTTGCTAGCTGTCTTTTATATAACTCTGGTATAATAGTCTAAAGATATATTTGTGTTAGATGGAAATTAACTCATAGTCTGAAAATTATTTAAACTCAAAATTAGGTAGAAGAAAAACACATGTTGCAGAATATGACATAGAGAAACACTGTCCACTGTAAACTAAGCACTGTCACTAGTGCCCACGTGCAGCAGTGGAGCTTGCCTCACCTTGGGGTATAGGTATGTGCACATCACGGCTTCTTTATTAGGTAGCATAATGATGGAGACTAAAATCCCCAGTTCAGTGGGCTGATAAGCTAATGTATTACTGCACTTTGGTGGCCATCCTGAAGGAAATCCACAAATCAATCCAGTCGGTTTAAGGAGGTAAAGATGAGCTGCGAACATTGTGCCTGGGAAGACAGAGGGACCTTTAGGGGTGATGTGCTTGTGTGTCCTGCCTGGGGAAATTACCTAAGCTGAAAGGAACAAGGAACAGCAGCAAGAGAGACCTTACCTGGGAGAATCACTGAGTCAGCAAAAATAAGGGCAATATGCTTCTGCAGACCACCTCATCTGTCCTTTGAATGTCCTACAGACACACCAGCAAGCCACTCTGATCTACCTAGTTAGACTAAAGTGGGATCCCTCACCAGCAGGACTATTCTTCCAAAGATATATTTTTATGGAGGTAGGGAGCGTCTCATGCCTTGTAAGTACAAAGGAAGTGGAGCTACGCAAAGTCCACAGAGCTCGGCACAAAAGGGAAGGAAGTGGTGGTTTTGTGCTGGGACTTGAGCCTGTGCCCTGGCAGAGCAGCAGTGTGGGGGTGCAGTGGGGCATGGCCCCTCTAAGTTCTCCAGAGTAGAGGACTTGGTGAACTTCATGTCCGGAATGACAGCAATAAATACTTTTATGGGAGACTTAAAACAGCCTCCCCATTCAGGAGCAGCTTCTCTGCTGCTGTTGGGAGTCCACAGCGACAACTGCAGGCTTTTCATGGGTAGCCGTCAGGCACATCTCCCTTCCTCCTTGCTTCAGGGTGTACCTGGCAGTGCTGCTGTTCAGCCCAGGGCAGAAGGAGAGAGCTAACAGTGAGACACCAGGGCAAGTTGGTAGGCACTGGAAGGCATGCAGTGATTCCAGAACTGATTTGGGGGAAACTGACTGCTCTCTTGCTCTTGCCGAATTAGAATTGCCTAGGAAATACATTGCTTGGCTGTCAGCAGTGCACAAGTACATGAGACAAAAATGGCAGAACGGTCTGCACCCTCTGCTTCCTTGAGAAAGGAGAAAGTGTAGGTAACACAGAGTTACATGTATTTCCTCTGATCGTGGATCTGCTGGAGGGAAGAAGCTCAGTGCGCATCCTAATAACAAATACTACCTCTAAATTTTTTCAAACACAAAGATTCTAATGTGGATTTCATCCTGTGATGGCGAATACTCTGGACTCTTCATCCAGAAATAAAGATCCTCGCATGCCCTACATATTGCCATCACAAGGCAATTTTGACTACACTCAATAGCCTGTTTTTAAATTGCTTTTTTTTCCTCTGCATTTTTGATTGTTTGGTTAGTTTTTTTGTTTGTTTGTTTTTGTTTTTTTGTATTTTAGGGAAAAGTCTACAAGGTACTCAGGGTCTCACTACTAGAGCAGACTCATAGTGATCCACCTATTTACAGCCTCCCAAGAGCTGGGGTTACAGGCCCAACCCACCATGCCAGTGTCAATTGCTGTCTCAGTGCTCCCCTGGAGGGGCTGGCAGGCAGGTCCAGGATTGAACTCCCAGCCCCTGTGCCTGCTTGCAGGTGCTTTAATCCATTGAGCTATTGGGCCAGCCCTTTGTTTGGTTAGTTGACTATTTCACAGTCTACCGAAATTTAGTACTGTCCAAAGCTAAGCAAGATATGTAGTAAATTTTCTAATTAATTAGAATCTACCATAAGAGCACAGAGTTACATGTATTTCCACAAATGGGATTTTACTCCCACAGGTAGAATACAATAGGAAGTGTGATTGCACGATATGGTGAAAGATACATTACCACTAATCATCCCCAAAATACGCCCCTTTGCTTCAAACACACTTATCCCATTGTTCCTTCCACTTTCTGAAGTTCTGGAAGTCCCCTTTCATGTGCTTCTTCCTGAGGCACTAGCATAATCCCATCACTGCTGTCGCTGAAGCTCACCCAATGGAAATGCATGCTTGTAAATGTCATGGCCACACCCTCCCCTACCTACCACCACAGTCCTGTGACTGTGTGCTCTTCCCTAGAGAAAAATGGTGATGAAAGGTGGAAGCTTTGAGTCAACTCAGCACACAGAGGCAGCCAGCACACCACAAGAACTAAAGACACTTGTGAAACAGGACTTGTGGGACTGCTTCAGAAAGTGTCAAGACGGATAGATCAGTGTGTTCAAGCTGAGAGGTGGTTTTTGAGGGCCGACAAAGGCAGCATGTCTTCTGCTACACTGCCTCTCTCTCATAGTGTCATAGAGGTAAGGATTGAAAAGTTTTCCTCTTGCATCCATCCCCCTACTGCCCCAAACACTGTGTCTTTAGTGGTATAACACTAAAATGTTGGTATTCTTTTGACAGTTAACTCTAAAACTACTGCTGAATTCTTTTCTATCATTAATGGTGATACAGCTGTCATGTCAAGTACAACTGTGCCCTCTCGATGTGCACAGCATGCCTGAAGATGGCTGCCCTAGGATTAAGGGTGGCACACGACTGGTGCACATGCTGTGTGGTGTCCAGTTGGTCTTGCACAGTACTGAGGCGTTCCTTGACCTCAGCGAGGCCAGCAGTCAGATTTCCCTTGTGACATTGAAATTACTAGAGTCCTTTCAGGAGAACTTGATTGTTGGACTAATTACACTGCACTCTCCTGTCCTAAATTAACCAATAATGTCAAAGCTTGGGGCAGGGCTGTGGCACAGGGTGGTGGCCAGGCACAAAGCACTTCATTGTAAAGGAACTAAGAGATCTCTACACTAGCAGCAAAGGCATTTTATGCTGTAGGCACCAATAAAACTCAAACAAACAAAAATACCAGCAGAAACATGAGCAGACAAGGCAGTAAAATATGTCCCTGAACCCCTAATGCCCTTGACTTCAACCCACCTGGCACTTGAAGTGGAAGAGGATGAGTCACATGCATACCTGAATTACTCTGAAGGTGAGGAAATTAGAAAACTGAGAGGAGTAGAGAAGATACAGCTAAACAGGCAATGAAAATAATAACAGATGGTACAGGAGCTTTTGGAAGATGTTAGTAAGAAGCCAGATGAGATAAACCAATGATACACACTGGGGATGAACTGCTTACCAAAGAAATAGAGTTCCTATTTCAATAGAACTTGAATAGTTTCAAGGTTTCAATCAGAATCCAGGAGATTAACCACTTATAAGCCCAAGTATGTAATCACAAGATGGCAAAAAATTGCATAGTGTTTATACATTTTTATAAACTAATATAACAGAAATATAAAAATGAAAGTTACCAAATTTATTCGACATGTTTTCTGTGCATCGCACATCTCAGAACTCCATGCACAATGCAGTGTTGCAATCTGAATAGTAGAACCTAGCCTCCCTCTGAACTCTGTGGCACTATTGTCTTCCTTGGAATAGCACACTTCACAATGCAGTTGCTGGCTCTTTCTTTTTTCTGTGGGGGGTATGATTTTAATAAAGTGTCACCCACTAAATTAATGAAGCAGACATTGGTGGTAGAGTTCCTGGTTGGAGTTTCCCTAATCTATATTTTTCAATAATTGGTCTATTAGACCTAATCTAAATTGTAAATAACTTTTTCATATCTCTACAATGAGAGATTTTATTGATTATAACACAAAATTATGGCTTATTTTTTACAAATAAACATGAACTAGTAAAAGAGAAAAATTATTTCACTAGTAACAACCTCAAAGCTGAGCATATTATTCTAGATTAACAAGTATGCAAAAGGCAGTGAATCTAGAAGAACCGAATGTGCATCGCCTGCAAACGAGAGACACCTCATGGAATGGCACCTGCCAGCCCTACTCATGCTCCTGAGGAACACTCAGGATAAACAATCAAGTGATTAGAAATCATTTTGAAAGTATGGACAGCAGGACAGAGTTTCAGAAGTAGAAGACAGTGATGCCTTCCAAGATCAGCTACTCAGACATCATAAAAACAAGAGAACATGAAATATGGGCCCACATGTCAGGCAATGCAAAAAAACCTAATCTAAAAATAATTGGAATAAACAAAAAATCTTAAGACAGTGGCATAAATGGCATGTTTCTGATCAAAACTTAATGGTAGAAAACTCCCCAAACATAGAGCATCTTGGTTACTTTTCTGGGGCCAAACACCTTATGCTCAAAACTGAGGGAGGAAAGCCTTAGTAGTTCACAGTTTGTAGTAGTTTCAGCCCTCAATCACCTTGCTCCGAGGTGGGGTGGTGTGGCAGAGGGCAGCAACTCATGGACATGGAAGACAGAAAAGTAAGAAAAATGTAAGTGGAGAGCGAGCCTCCCCCCACACACACACACTGTGTGCAGGCCACCTGCCTGAGAGCAGGTGTGGCATTCAGCCCCCATCCCAGCACTGCACCATGAACTAGTCACAAGCTCTAGATTCAGGGGCCTCTGGAGAGCCTGCTTGTCATGAGCACATGAGGCTTTGAGGGTGGGAGGGACATCCAGACACAAACCACAGCCCAGGGAAAGAAATAAGCATACAGATAATTGTGGCAAACAGAACACCACATAGCCCAAATCAAAAGAGAACCCCTCTGTACTATATCATAATCAAAGTACCAAAAGTTCATTATAGGGACAAAAATCTTAAACTTTTAGGAAAGGAAATGTACCATACATGATGGCAAACCCATTAAAATTACCACAGACTTAGCCACACAAACCTTCAAGGTCATGAGGGCTTGGAGTGATGTGTTTAAAGCCTTAAGAAATAATAATTGCATGACAAGAGACATATGCTAAAATAACGTCTATAAGTATAATATCATGTATGCACCTTCTATGATACCAAAACATTATGAAAACAGTTTGCAATGTATTAATTTATCAAATCCATCTTGTCAAGGTATCTTAAAACTGTCTCATTGATATTTGTATTTCAATAAAATAAAAATTAAAAAAAAAAAAAGAAATAATAATTGCAGGCCAGGGAAAGCTCAGCAGCATAAACACCTTCCTGGCAAGAAGTGCAAAGCCCTGAGTCCAATCCCCAGGGCCAAAAACAAACAAACAAATATTAATCTCCAATCCTGACTTAGGTATTCTGCAAAACATTTCTTCAAAACTGATGAAAAATAGTGCATTTTCTTGGCCAGGAGCATGTCATGACCACGCAGCCAGCAATATAGAACATCTCAAGGGTCCTCCTAGAAAGTGACAATGAAACCCCTAAGGCAACAGGCTGAAAAAAATGAGCACACCTGGAGGAAGAAGCAGCTACACAGGAGGCGCAGGAGGTCAGCAGCAGGAAAAGGATGCAATGAAAACGCGCTTCAGCACGCTCAGTGATGCTCTCCATGGGAACAGCCTCAGCTCCCCAGGGAACGGTATGCGTTGTCTAAATGGATCAAGGAGTAGGGCCCTGTGACGTGCAGTGTGAGAAAATCACATTCGATTTAAAAAGAAACAGATACAAACCATGGCGTGAAAATAATATTCATTGGGAGAGGAAACCAGAGAAAAAGCAGAAGTAGTTATCATGCAGATGGAGTGCATTTCAAGCTAAGACCAATCAAAAGAGACAAAGTTAGTACACTTTAAGGGAACAGTTTAACAGAAAAGTTATAATTATGTACATATATGCACCAAATATTCACACCCCACCTTTATGACACAAATACTGGTGGGCAGGAAATATCAGGTTAACAAAATACTATTCTAAAGGAGGACCTCAGTCCTGACTGTCACAAACAAGCAAATCAACTAGACAAAACACATCAAAAAGAAAACCAGTGGAACCAAGTCTTGGAATAAATGAACCACACAGACAGTTACACTGGTGCCCCATAACAACAGCATATACTGGCTTAGCAGCACAGGCGACTTTCCCTGAAATAGACCATAAGCCATGCTTACATAATTTCAAAGAATCAAAATTATTCTGTACATATTAGCAGGTCATAGTACAGTGAAACTAGAAACCAATGACTGAATATACCATAAAAATATGTAATCATGTAGAAATTAAATAATACTCACTGGGATAATCAATAAGTCACAGTTGAAATTAAGGAAGCAATTAGGAAATTCCCACAATCAACAGTAATACAATACAACATGAAAGAAGTCCTGAGGGGAAAGCTTACAGTTGTGAATTCCCACATCAGATAAAGAGTGAACTGAAATGAATAACCTAATTAGGCATCTGAAAGTCATAGAAAATAAGACCAATCCAAGCCCCAAGCTATGTGAGGAAAACTTTTAAAGATCAGGGCAGAAATCAATGACACTGAAACTTAAAAAATATAGTAAATCAATGAATTGAGAGGGTGGTTCTTTGTCAGAATAATTAAAGTAGACCAGCCCTTAGTCAAATTTAACAAAGTAGGGAGAGAAAAGACCTAAATTTATGCAATCATGAATGAAGAAAAGCACACTGCAGTTGATTCTTCTGCAATCCAGATCATCTGTAACTGAATTTGAGAAACTGTACTCCAATAAGTTGGAAAATTGGGAAGAAATCAATAAACTCTGAGATCTTGTGGTGGATTAACTAATGTTCATTGTGTGACTCTCAGCTGACCTCAATCAGTGTGGTGCTGGGTTCAGAAGGCCCCCCTGTGGTGTGCTGCCAGCAGCATAAAACACAGCTGCTTCTCCTGGAGAAGCTTGACCTTCTGGCTTTCTGAATGCAAACTTAGCTATACTCATTATGGATGGAGCTCCATCCTCGCTGCTGCTGAGGATGGCTGTGGTTCTCTCCAGGGAGCTCTGGTCCTTAGCTCGAGCATCACCTCCCGGCTCCAGTGCAGATCCCTCAGCTGCTGGCACAGACCCTTCATCCCGCTGGTGTGGACTTTTCAGCTTCTACCGCTGGCCTTTGGGCCTTACCAGCGCAGATCCTTGATACAGACTCACATGAGACACTGTCGTGGGTTCACAGCCTCTAGTTAGGCTCATGATTCTTTGGGTCTCTAGTGTGTGGACTGATCTACTGTACTCTGCTGTATTTGGATATTTGGATGAATATCATAAAATAATCCTATAAAGTGTGTATCTTCTATTAAATTTATTTCCTTGCAAACT